>JAVQKC010206342.1:0-11502 GCA_036025475.1 Philypnodon macrostomus | reverse complement strand
GATGGGGTACAGCTGCGGGCTCAGGTGCACTGATCCCTGGCGGGAGGCTGGAGTGAGGAGAGAAGGTGGAGTGGAACAACCACACTGGCCCAGGATTGAGAGCCGCCGGCCGTAAACCCAGGCGCGGACCAGAGCGGTCCGTGACCGGACCGTGACAGAGTAGTTGGAGAACATTATGTATATGTTTATTTGATAGGGACAGAACAAAAGGCTACAATTTCACATGCAACCGATGCAATGTCCACAGGCCATCTAGCTCAAAGCTAATTTGCCATTTGACTTTGAACATGGCATGCTTGTGATGCTGATCTAATAATACAGAGCTCAAAGAAGAATGGCCAGACCGGTGTAAGATGAAGGAAAGGCAGTAAATATCAAATATTTATACAACAAAGGTATACTGCAGTAGACTATGTTATGTGAACACACAACAAGATTTATTAGGTATACCTTACAAGCTAATCAGGTACAAGCTCTACCTAGTAAAGTGGCCTGTGAGATGTAAAAATCCTCCTGCTCAGAAAAAGGTAAAAAGCCTTTGAAAAAGCATTTAATGTTGCACCATGTGTGCCATATTTTAGTATTTTGTGCTTAATGGTCTAAAACATGCAAATGTACCTGTGCAAGTCCCTTTAACTTGAATCGACTTTTAAGGTGATGTGAGCAGTGCGCACAGATGAAAAGTAGGAGGGAAGTAGTAGTGTGTAATGAATGAAAACAGCGGGAGGCAGAGTGATAGAGGGACTCATGAAATGGAGCAACATCAAATGAAAAAGTGCTGGAATGGAATGTGCTATACAGAGAGAAGTCAAATGAGCCCACTTCCTGTTTTTGACCTTGTTTGACAATTAGATTTTTTTTACAAGAGGTCTCCTATTGTACCTGACCTGATGGATTGAGGCCAGGGACAGATCAAACCTCCATTTACTTTTCTGTGGCAGCGGTGTGAGTGATTGTAATGCAATATGTAGAAATAGGAGCTTTTTAGACATTGACTTAGCTGCCTGGTGCTATTCTGGCGTTGATGTTTAAACATTACAAACTGCACATTCAGGTACATCCTCCTAAAAACAATAGACTAAATGAGGAAATCTATTGTGTGATTTGATTGTATTGTAAACTGTGTTTTTGAAACAGAATGTCAGTAGAGTCATTGAAGCTTTTTCAATTCAATTCAATTGCATTTGTATAGCCCTATATCACAACAAAGTTTCCTCAGAGGGCTTCATAGATAGAAATGTATGTAAACAATAAACAAAGTCATTCCAAACAATAAATAAAGTCAATAGACAATCAATAAACACACAAATAAAGGACTGTCCCAGGACACCCCCTGCCCCTTAGACCCTCCATCTCAGTAAGGAATAACTCCAAAAAAAACATTTATGAGAAAAAGAGAAACCCCCTAAGTCCTATCTTGCAATGGTACAGTATATAGTGCCTTGATCTGGACTGGATCTTTTGGCTTCATGTTTAGATGCATTGTCCAATATGTTACTTTACTGACCCCCTCTGGCTGGGTTGCCTTTTTGGACTATATTGCCAATGGTAATGTTCAAAAAACTTGATTCAGAAAGCCAATCATCAATAGTCCATTACTAATCCTACTGAAATGTTCTGTTTTTTTGTGCTCTCCACAGCCCTTGGCCTTACGCTACCTTGGAGAAAGGCTATGACCTAGTTACTGGACAGCAGGCCCCGGAGAGGATCTTCAGGTGAGTGTGTTCTGTCCATCTGAGTCTCTACTGACATCAAATGCAATGATGTTTTGGCATTTGTGCATGACCGAGCATACAGACGGTAGTGCAGTCATATGTAGTCAGACTGGTAGTCCTTCCTAGAGTGAAGTCTTACTCATGGGCCCTTATGTTTGAAAATAGCCCACGGGGTTGTCTGGAATGGACCTTTTTCGAATGCTTTTACTGCCATTTTTGTTACACGTTCACTCTTGATGGGGTCATCGTCTTTGACATTTTTCAACCGCGACAAGGCACAAAGGACCCGTTCACTGCAGTCAGACAAGTTTTTCCAGGGTTCATAAAACAGTTTGTATTATTTGATGCTCCAGTTGTATTTTATCTACTTGGTTCCTTAGCGTCACGTAACCCGATTACAATTCAAACAGGTAGATTATCTATGACTAGTAGAATGGTAAAGTAGTTGTAAATGTGAATGGATTAAATCTTGTTACAAAACTATAAATCCTGTTGGCTTATTTAATGTTAATTTTTGTATTATTTATAAACATGTCATTACACTCAGCCTAATAGATTATGTGCCTAATAAAATGGCACCATGTGTCGTCTTCTGCTGATGTAGTGTCATCTTGAACTTGTCTTCTGAAGACTCCTGATAAAGTGACTAGTGTGAGTGTACATTGATGTAAGCTGTATATGGCACACACACCAAGTGATACATGTGATTGCAAGAAAATTATTTTGCCAACAAGGCTAGTGTTACTAGCCATTTAGGAGTTTTTCTAGCCACAATTTAAATATTGAAATGTTGTCTCATGTAGTGTATGATAAGACAATTTTTACTTGACAACAGCCACTGAAAATGTACTACTGTATTAATGTATCATTACCCAAAAGAGTATTTACTATAGACTTTTAAAGTACAGGGACATCATAGGCATAACAGGAGATAGTCAGGCATAAAATAGTTAATAGTTAAATATGTGAACAATCCAACCAGCCAAAGTTGGACTGAAGTAGCCAACATTAAAATCTACCAGTTGGCTAGTGTCAAGCCCTGATTGTAAGTGTTTCCTGTCCATACATAATTTCATACCATACCATATAATTTCATTTTGATTGTATAACTGCAGCTTGAAATAGGTAATATTCCTACATTATGCTATACTTTAACAGTCATCTGACTTCTCTTCATACTGACCTTGCCGAGTGAGCCTCTCTGTGTGACTCCACTCAAAGAAATGAGGAACCAAATCCAGCAGCTTTAAGCTTTCAGCCTCATGCTTTACACAGTGTATGCAAGACAGGACAAAGTACCTGCATTATGGCTGCACAATATTTTGGAAAATGTGCAAAATGTGATAACTGTACTATAAAGTAACCATATATACGTAACTACTAACTAACTATACATGACAACGAACTAAATCTACTAGTTCTACCAGAACAATTTTTTTTGGTAAATTTTCATCAGATGAAGATCATGGGATTATTGCAACCATTTAGTTTCTTGAGATATTAGATCTTATTTTCCGATACTGTGATCATGAATTCCCCACACATTGCACAGCCCTTAGTGCAGTCAAACAAATTCAGGCATGGGCTCCTCATACGGCACTATACATGTCTGTAAAAACATTTAAATCAATGCCAAATTGAAAGTAATTAGATTTTCTTGACCATATGCTCTTGTTACATTGAACAACCAGAATCCTTGTTATTTTTAAATCATTACCAGATGGTTTTTATTCCCAAAAGGCAAGGCTAGATCCCCACAGAATGGCTTCACAATCACTTGTTTTGAAGCCATTCTGTGGGGAGATTTTTTGGCAATATTTCAGTTAGCAGCTCACATGTCACACAAGCTGAATCACATACACAAAGCTTTCATCATTATGCAAGAAAATCTGCCTAGAATGCATTTAGATAATAGTTACCATTATTAGTTGGCAATCTAATTTAGTGTCTTCAGTAAAATTAAATGTATTTAGTTGATTCTGATCAATTTACAAAATGCAAAGTAACAATTTTGAAGAAACAATCAAACAACACACTTTCTAGAGCCCTTGAATACATGTTTAAGATTCTTTCCACCATATAATCAGTGTTTATGAACTGCTCACATCTTTCTGTCTGTTCATGCTAATTTCAAACAAACTGGGTAATTTGAGTTCAGGTTAATGGAGCTTAACAAGGAGAAAAGCGAAGGCAATGGGCTTGTCACAGTGAAGTTATTGTAAACAATCCTAAATACACACAGTGACCCAGGTTCTTACGCGTCCACTCTTTTTGTGCTAAAACATCCACACTGCCTTTTTCTTGCACAGCCATGTCAGCATGTACATCATGCAGCACTTTGTACTGACAAGTATTTCTTGCTACCACAGGTCTTTCTACAGTCTGGGCCAGGGCTTGTGGCTGCCAGTCAGCAAGAGCTTTGTGGTGCCACCAGTGGAGCTGTCCATCAACCCAATTGCCAGCTGTAAAACAGATGTGTTGGTGACCGAGGATCCAGGGGAGGTCAGGTCAGTCTCATGTAGATTAGAACTATCAAATATGGAAATCTATGCATTCACGTTTGCCTATTTAACCCTTTGAACTTAGTACAGACATAAAACATTTACAGATCCAAAAAGCAAATGACAGGAAGGAATATTTGCATTTTGCCTACAATAAGCTGATTGTCTTTTTATTTTCCTAACTGTCCCACAGTTTAGATTTTCAACCAGGTTAATAATGTAAATCAGAATTCTTTTCAGAGTCATTTGCTGTTCACAATTCCCTAAATAACAAAACAAATGTAGACCTGGAATTAATGTGGGGTTAATGGCAGGTTATTGTACAGCATTGGCAATCTCTCAATCACTAATGTTGGCAAGATTAAAGGGCCAGCTCATGCATCACTACAGCCGAAAAACAGCATCAACAATCACAAAGCACCTCGTCCTTACAGTATATGTTATTAAAACCATAAACCACGGTCCTTGACACTTTGTTTTTCACCACAACATACAAATGAAATATTTACTCTGCACTGGCTATAGGATGATGAAACCTTGGGCTATACATTATTCAGTTCTATTTTTCTACTAATATCCAATTTTAAACCCAGGAAAGAACTTTATTGCTTTTTATCCAATCTCAATCTCAATATGAAAATATATTTTTACACTGAATAATAACTATATTCAAATCTTGAGGTGATCCAAAAAGCATTGTAATTAATGATGGTATAAGTTCAAATAAGCTGAAATATTATTAATATCAAATTTAGACCTGTCCAGACATTACCTTCTTTGTAGCACATATTTTTTTGCCCTTTGCTGGTATTATTGCATGATAAATAGGGAGCAGTAGCTTACATCACAGTAGCAGGTGCAAATTGGGCTTTTCAGCAATGTGCAAGCACCATTTGGGTTAGAGCAAGCCCAGGCATACATCACTGGAAAAGGTTGCAAATCGTGAAAGATCAAGAAGAAGGATCCTGGCAGTGTTTTGTTTTTAAATTCTTAAACTCCCTCTTATTTGAAGATGCAGCATTGTAAACACAATCAAATAGTATGAATTTTATTTTTGAAGTTGGTGCGCGACTGTGTTTGTTGAGCTAAATAAATAAGTGGAATAATAAGCTAATGTTGTATATTTCATTAATGATTAGTCACTGCAGGATACAATTATCATTCATATGCTTATAAATAATGCAGACAGCTCATTAGCCAAACTGTTTTGTAGAACATGGTCCTCTGGGAGCACATTGAGATTTGAGGAAAGACTTGACGTTGGCACTTAGTTTGTCATGACAGACATGCTGATGTGCAGAAATGCACCGGAGCTCATGCTTTTAAAAGCACAATGCTATTGTTATTCTCTCGTCCAATTATTAGTATTTGACAAAGTGCGACGACAGGCGTTAATCTTCCATTAAGAAAACCTTAATATGAAGATTTGTTTGTAAACAATATAATAGTTTTTGGTGATAGCCACGCTAATCCGCTAGCGGCTGTCAATCAAAGTCAGCCCATCTTTAACTATGCTGTAAAAATGCATTTTAAAGCATTTAAACTAAAGAGTTTATTTAAAAAAATCACTCCGTGTAGTGTTGTCACACAATACTAACTTAGATATAGAGACAAAAACATCCTTTGGACCAGGCTGTTAACACCTTTTGACACAACCTTTGTCATAAGGTTTCAATATATATATATATATATATATATAAACCTGCCCTCTGGTGGAAGTTGGTATATTGTGCTATGTCAGCACCCATGGAAATTCCATAGGGTAAACAGGCGGAAGATAGGGGAAGCTACCTCTATTATTTTTAACTCTATGTGGAAATTAAAACAGTTAGATTGTCCGGATTCATTTTCAAAATGAAAAACATCAAGATCGCCTCGTATCAATGAGACTACTGTAGACTATCCCTCTTATTTCTTTGGGCAAACTCACCGTATTCTCATAAAGTGGAAACACAAAGTGCAGCAGGGTGCCTGCCCCTTCCCAGTCAAGCCACTCCAACGTGGTATTCAGTGTAAATTTAGGGTTAGACCTTACCAGGGTCTTTTCAGCATGTAGAAAGAAAGCATCAACATTTTCAATAAATATAACTTGTTTAAGGTTTAAAATGTCCTTGTAAAAATGCTAGACTAGTACACTGAAAAACGCATAACAATCCATAATACTGTATTATGCACGGCATGTCCTGCAAGTTATATTTTAAATGGTTTCCTAATACTTTTTATATAACTGACACACTAATAGCATTGCCGATATGATATAGACTGGCTTACAACCTCTACAACTATGCTCAAAAGCCAGCATTTTGGTCCATAAACCGTTAATAACACAGAGTGGCTTGTGACGCCCAGCGCTGGTGATAAATGACCACACTTACTATGATCAAGTGAACCATCAAACTGTGCCACCACCGATAAGTCAATGCAGCTGTGTGAGCTATTGACGCTGGCCTGAAATTAAAAACATAAAACCTCTTCTACTTACGTTGTCACTTCACATCTGCTTTGAAACTAAATGTATTTCTCAGCAAAGAGATTGTGAGTTCAATCCTCAAGCTGGCCAACACTCTCTTTGGGTGAAGTCTGTAAGTTTTCAATGTATTACTGTGGGTTCTCTCCAGGTTTGTTTGTTTGTTTTTGGTTCCCTAATGAATGTTGAAGTGAATCAGTGTTGATGTGTGACACTGTGCAACTAACTGGCCATCCAGAAGTAAGTTGATGCATGATCTTGCTTAATTGAGTCTGCATGTCCTCCCCGTGTTACTGAGAGTTATCTTCGAGGATCTGGCTTTCTACCACCTTAAAAAGTAATCCATGTGTTTTGTGAACTTTGCTTAATTGCACGTTTCACTGAATGTGAGAATGAATGGTTGGCCTCCTGTCACAATTGCAGCCGCAGTATCGTCCAGGGTACACACCACCTAAGGCTCATAGTTCCTGGAAAATGCTTCAGTCAGCCCCTAACAGAATCAAGTGAAAGAAGATGTATGTGTAAACATTTCTCTGCATCTCCATCATTTTGATACAAGCCAAGTTTACCGGAACCCGCCAGACTTCCCCACAGCGATTAGTTTGAACTTAAAGAAAATGGGGTTTGTTCAATGACGAAAGGTAGCTTGATGAGAGTCAGCATATTTGTGGGGGTTGCTGGAACAAGAGCATTAATCAAGTTCAGGGGCAGCCCAATAACGTGGCATGGTAATCATGCTGGAGCAGCGGTCTAACTTTGGGCGCAGTCGCTTGGCCATTCATCATCGGGGAAACCAAGAAGCAGAAAAGGAGATTAATAACAACTACATTAGGCAGTGTTTAGATGCAACCAATGTGCTGCCGGGTCAAGCAATACGGAGTCTCGGCCATCGTGATTAGCTAATGATTTGGAATAGATTTAGTTGCAGGAAATTGGTGTTCTTCTTAAATTAAAAAACAAATATATTCCGCACTCCCTCGGTTTCATGATTGATGGTTGGTTTGTGCTAGGCTAGTGCTAGGCTCCTATTAATCAAACGTAAATGGAAAGTCTATATACTCAAGGGTGGGGGGGAAACTTTTTGTGAATAGTATTGTTTTGCTAGATTTGCTCTTTCTGGACTTTTCTTTGCAACAGGCATCTTGTAAAATTGATTACTTTTCCATCTTTGACTTACAACTCCCTCAGTCCGGGGAGAACCAATAAGCATGCACCTCACAGCCCGAGCCGGGCCATTATTTCATGCTGCCTCACCTTCTCCTCCCTCTGTTTGCCTCTGAATTAAGGAGTCGTTTGAAAGCGACTGGCTAAAAGGACTGACATGCAGACTGCCATGTGTGGGCTGTCAAAAAATCTGAAAAAAAATGAGAACAGGAAAGACATGGCAGAATGAGAGACTTTTTGAAAGAGTACAATAACAGGACAATGTTCTGTGCCGTAAGCATTATCTGGGAGAACTTACAAACTCTGCAGAACTGAAATTAAGAAATTAAATACATGTAAATGTAACTATATACTTAAATTGATTGATTCTGGTACTTCTACGATTAATGACAATTAATTAATTAACAAATTAATACCATGAAGCACTTTAATTGAGCCATTAATAAACTAAATAATTTCATTAGAACTCTTTAATTTGCATATGTACATTAAACATTAGCCCGGATCACTACCAAAATTCATGCGATTGTGTTCAGCAGGATTAATGGCTTAATTAAAGTGCTTCAGGGCATTAATAAGTTCATGAATTAATTGTCATCAATTGTAGAAGTACCAAAATCAATCAGGTTCAGCATCAGAACTGATATATAATTGTCTACAAAGGTTGAAAAAGCAAAAACCTTTGAATCGTGATTTAATCATTTATTCATCATAGACATTCCAAAATCATTCCAGTTCGGCGTCTTTATATATGTAACTGTGTGTAAAATGTGTAATTTGTTATCGAGTTATTGTGTTCACATGTAGATAATATCACCAAAATGTGTTTTGCTGAAGACACATATTGACTTTACATTTTATGCAAACAACGCTACAGACACTTGGGCCCTGGCCTTTTTATTCCAATATAAAGTGCTAGCCTCTACAAACAAGATTTTCTCTCTACATCTACGTACAGACACTTCACCACCTGGAGCCTGCCTAAATCTGGCACTCCTCACTGTGAACAGTTCCAGAGTAGGAAGGGATCCAGTGCCCATCAGGGAGTATGTCTAGAGGGGTACCATGGGTGTGGAGAACTACTATGTCCTGCCCTATTTTTAACACACAGCCTCAATGTTTTTGGCTTTTATCATTTACAGGACAGCACTCAATGGCTGTAGTCAACACGGCCAAATCCATATTGACACTTAGACTACGGGTCTCTGTGTTTTAGACTGCAGGGCTTTGGTGTTTCTTTAGGGCAATTTGGTAGGGATTGGTAAGCTGTTCCCTTTTAACTATTCTCTGTTGTGAGTTATGGGATTGTAGACATTGAAAAAGGTGATACTAAGACCTGTTGACTCATAGAGAGATGTTCTGTGTAACATGATTTGATAGGTGATACTAAGACCGGATGCAAAAACTAATCACAGTTGAGTTTTGCGTGGAATGATCTACAGTAGGACTACCATCGTCCCCTATTGATCTGCAGTAACCATAGCCAGGATTCAGTATGTCCAGTTCTACTCTAAATGGGGGGTTACTGATAATTGCCTTTTAATGTATTTTGAAACATACCTCTTTTTCAATAAAATATCAAAAACTTAGATGAGTCAATTATTGAAATAACACTCAACTAATAATTGTTAGGTACACAGACTCATGACATTTGCTGAGTTGCTGTTGTATAACCCACACAGATTTTACAATCTTATCTTAATCTTATATTCAAAATGTATGTGTAAATAGTTTTTGTTGGCTACCTCACTCTTTGTGCCATTCCCAGAACTGGACAAATGGAGGTTTGTGTCAGTAAGTGTGTCTGTTAAACACTACAACTACAAATCAATATATGAACCACTAAAAGGGAAAAGCTGAAGGGAAGAAAGTTGGTCTATGCAATACTTTTATGAGAAAAATATTTTACGAATATGACTGTTGTATACTCAAATACCTTAGCCAGTAAAACCTAGATATTGTGAGGACACTCAAATTAAGAATTAATCAGGCCAGCACTTCATCTATTCCCAGTGCTATTTTTAAATCTGAGCCACACAAGGAGGAACTGAGGTCACACAAACGACGGTCCTCCTAATCCTCGTGCTCAGCTGGGCATCTGTCTTATCATTTAAGATCTCGTTGCCGTTTGTTGAGTGGATTCACCCTCACTGTGCACTGCTCCCTGTGGTCTTGTTGCTAGTGGCGGTCCTTTTGGTGGGACTTCCTGGTAGAGCACAGGGGACTTAGTGTGTGGGCACGCTACAGAGTGCTCAAGTGAACAGCAGTTCCACAGCGCTGGTCAATTACAAATTCTGTGTGGAGGCATCTGTGATTATGTGTTTTTCTTTTGTGTTTAGGCTGTTATTATCGGTCCGGCTGTAGTGGTTTAGATGTTACTCCAACAAGTTCATACAGCCATTGTTTCATTGAGCAAAACACTTCATCCACCTTGTCTAAATGTATGACTCTGACTGTGAGTGGGTAGAATAGGCAATATTTTTACTCATGTAAGAGTATCGTTACTACAAAATAATGTTACTCAAGTAAAAGTAAAAAGTACTCATTCACATAATTACTGGAGTAAGAGTAGAAAAGTACTGGTGAAAAAAACTACTCAAGTCCTGATTAACTGTTTGAGCGTAATGTCAGATTGTTTGTGGTAATCTGCCAAAAAATGTAAACATAATAAACAGATTTTGATATTTTCAAATGATAAACTAAAAACATAAATAATATTTTAAAAAATTAAGGCACAAGGAACATAATTTCTACATCATCACATTTTTCACATAAAGCTGTTCTTACATGACACACAGAGGTGGTAAAAGTACTCTTACTCTTTCTAGATTTCCAAGATTTTACTCAAGTAAGGGTACATTTACTTCAAAATATTATTTCTCAAGCAAACGTATAAAGTATTGTGCAGTAAAGCTACTCCATGGAGTACAATTTATTTCAAAATTTACTCAAGTAAATGTAACTGAGTACTACCCACCTTTGGACTTGCTAAAGCATAAGTCATGTTCCAGATAAACCAACAATAAATTGTTACATTGTAAAGATAAAAAAAAAAAAAAAAAAAACTCAGCTCCTAATTATATTTTTTGCTAATTACATCCCTTTAGACACATCATTTACTTTGTTATATTCAAATATTCTATAGCTTATAGTCAAAACTTTATGTCTGAAAAAGGTTTTGGAAACAGGCTGGAAAAAAGCAACCCTGGCTCTGAAAAAAAAGCTGTGCGAGGCAAACGGCATAAAAAATAGAGCATACTAAGTTTTTGCCCTCATGCACACAAGTGTCCATAGAGATATCCATACCCTTTCTGTAAGTACAAGTTTATTTATGTAAAAGCAAATCTGTAGTTTGGTCTATGAGTTCAGGCAAATATTCCCACAATACAAACTAAATGATGTTTCACCGTGTTTATAGCAGATGCATTTGGAGGTCAATAACAGACTTTCATGAATATAGCAGGTTTAAAACCATGTCATGCCATGTCATTGATGTTGATGACTGTTTCTGGGACATGCTCGCAGATAGTTTTCTGTTTTGTTGTGCCTGTTCATATTCTCAGATGGAGTAGTAGTAGTAGTAGTAGTAGTAGTAGTAGTAGTAGTAGTAGTAGTAGTAGTAGTAGTAGTAGTAGTAGTAGTAGTAGTAGTAGTA
>JAVQKC010206323.1:0-21485 GCA_036025475.1 Philypnodon macrostomus | reverse complement strand
TATTGCACAGGTAAGTAGCGTTGACAGTGAGGTAGTGACATACATGATACATTCAAATAGTGCAGCAGCAGTAAACATATTACGTAAAGTGATTTAGTGCAGTATTATTGAGAGTTCAGTATTATTGGCAGCATTATCGAGAGTTAGATCAAATAAGTCAAATGCAGAGAATGAATTTTCCTATGGACACAATAAAGTAAATCATGCAACTCTCTAATCAAAGTCAATACCACAAGCATTTGCAAATGAGCAGATAGCATGTTTATCTATTTAAATGTGTGCTGCTATACAAACAAAGTCACAGAATCTATGCACCAGAAAACTACTATATAGGTTCTCTTTATCCAGGCTGTTTTGAGTTGAGGCTGTAGAAAGGCAGAGGCAGTACAAATCATCTGTCAACCAAATCAACCCTTTTGTATTTAAATGCACAGATAGCATGTTTAACAATTTAAATATGTGCTGGTATGCAAATGTCTAGCCACAGTTGCCTCCTTGTTGGAGACACACATGCATCCTGTATACAGTCTGTTTGTGTTCCACTCCAGCTCAGACCAGAACAGCCCGGAACTACTTAAGGAAATGTGAGGACCAACTCATAAACACACACATACTGTTGCACCAGCCAGAGCAATTACCCTCCATCAGCCACAAAGCTTAGGGGAAACCCAACTGTTATCTACAATAAATATGCTGCCTTGCATGGCATGAAAAAGCAACAAAATGATTAAAAAAGATGAAAAAAAAATACAAATGCACATACGGTTGCCCTTTAGAATGAGTTTATGAGTGAGAAATAAAAGAATAGATGCAGAGCCTACAGAGGAATCATGGGGCAAAGGCAATAACAAGGTCCTGAGGCTTTGTAATCACTAATTCAGCTCTTCCTGAGGCTAGACTCTGACGCCTCTCAGCTCAAACAGTCTACTGCATGGAACAGTGTTTGTCTGACCACTACGTGCCATGGGATCTCTGTACAGTTGTGAAAATGTTTGGCTAAAGTATATATATAATCTGTTGTATAATCTGAATTTACCATATAAATAAAGGGAAAAATTGTGCTGAACAAAGAACTGTGTGAGCGTTTTACCCTGACACCATTTTTTGTTTTGCTTCAGTTCAAACATTGAGAGTGACCTCTTTGATTAGAGTGTTTACATTTATTTTAAATGGGTATGTGTATTGTTTGTGTGCTAAGATAACATATAGAACTAAATTACATTGATCTTTTCATACATAAACCCAAAAGCATGTAGGTCTGGAAAACAACTGATAATGTGATAAATATACTAATGTATACAATAATGTACAATTAGCATATATCCAACTGATAATGTGATAAATATACTAATGTATATAATAATGTACAATTAGCATATATCCAACTGATAATGTGATAAATATACTGTATAATTGCATATCTTGTCACTAATGAAGTCAACACATCTCGGGTCTAAACAAATAGTGTTTAAGGGTGTATGCTCTTGTAAAGCAGACAACTCATGGTGGGTAAATGGTTTAGTAGCAATGGTCTCTAATGAATCATTAGCAGTTAGCCTAATGAGATCAGGGAGCGTTGTACAAGCGATCTTTAGCAGCATGTTTGCAGCAGGTGGGATTATCAACATGGGAACCCACTGAGAGATACTTCACACTACGTCATGATTTCAAAAATACTTTGGATGCTGTTGATTTGTGTGAACAGTCATCAATAAACTATACAAGCTATAAATGACATCTTTTTTACTTTCAAATGTTCTTTTTGGGGTTGAGACAGCAAATCAATCACAGCCTCCCAATGTGCAGTAATTTGCACATTAAGTTGACTTTTTAAAAATGTATTTATAGCAGATGTCGGTCCTCTCCTTTTATCTAGCCTTGGGGTAGGCACAAACAGTACCCTTGCTTGTGATTTATTGTTGCTTATATAGAGATAATATGAAATATTCTATCCTGACATCAATCAAATGTATGATGTTGACTTTAGACTGTAATGACTATAAACAAAAAACATTCAAAGCTTGTCTAAATCTTGAAATACTCAGTAGTAGCTGTTTCTTGACAGCGCTTGATTTGTGTCTCTCCTCCAGCCATCTAGAGAACCAGTCTCACTTCTTTGTAAGTCAGTTTCATCTGTAAAGTGCCCGTAGCTCAAGGCTTTGTTACCTGTTCTACCTGTTGAGCCTTCTTTATGTGTCACAATGTTCACAGCTCTAACTGCTCACTGCATATGCGTGACATGTGTCCTGCAGAAGGAACACATCATTTCACTTGACATTACGACTGTAAATGAAGGGGGTTTACATAGATTCTGATTTAGATTCAGTTTGCTTTGATATACATGCACAAGTCAACACCGCATTAGCATTTCAGGTCATTAACAGTACAAGCTACAGAAACTCATTCAAATGTGAGAATCTAGACTCTCTGCATGGGTGACACTCTGCCATCGAGATATGATGAAAAATTATAAGTATATTCTAGGTCAATTCTGCCAACAAGAATACAGTTTTGAGACTATAAAACCTTGACCTCAAAAGACAGTTGTGCATTGTATCCTAAAAAGGTCAGGAAACACAGGAGGTGAATAACAAGTTCACAGAAGATGGGGACTTGACACCGTTGTAGGCGTCCAAGTGTACAGCATAAATAGTGATCTTCTATCATTACAAGTGAGCTGCTGTTAACACAAAATGGTGCACAATGGAAGCACCAGTAAAAAGGCAATCAGACGAGACTTGTGTGCTAAAAGCAGGGGTTGGAATAATGTTACAATGGAGCAGAATGTCCATATGATCTGTATAGGAGCAATCCTTGTGCTTCTGGGCAATAAGTGATAGCTCATCTTAGCTGCTCCACTTAGCTCATTTTTCACTGGTCGAGCTGGGATACTTCCCAAACCCTGCCATGATACTCTAGATAGATACATAACAAAAGGACTAAATAACACCTATTGTACAGCTTTTGTACGAGGCATAAGGAAACATATGATGCTTGACATTTTAGCTCACTATTTAAAACATAATAGTGCCCAATACTGTAGCCTTTGTATCACAAATGCTGGTTATAGTGTAATTTACTGCACCTGTTCAACCAAAGGAAGCCTTGAATGTACCAATCACTAAACATGTATTTAGCCTTGATTTATGTCCAATTACGTAGTTGGTTTTAAAATACCTATTTTCTATGCCTTCTGTCATGGTCCGTCGACCGTCTAAAGACAGTCGCTGTACAACGCGGGTGAGCGAGGGGCCAAGGGTGAAGTATTGTGTGTAATCTGTAATACATTCTGTGTCAATAACTTGTCTCATGCAAGGATTAGTTAGATCTATTCCTATTGGGCCACCCAGGCAGCACATTTATCTGTGGATGTTTTAGCTCACAATGTAAACCACATAAAATATATTTTATGTTAGATGTGTATGCCTTTTTAGCTATCAGATAATACAGGCGTGTGACATTAGCCAAGCATTGGGACACAACATATGGAATGGATCTCAGACTAAACTTAACCTTATACAGTATTGTTTATCATTAAAGTCTGGTTGATTTAAATGTTCATGTTTTTTCATTTATAGACCAGATATTAACTACAAAGAACTGTTACGTTATGGTGAGTGAGCTATATCCAGTGATACTGAGTTCATGAAACATGGAACAGGGGGCTGACTACAAACCAATTTCCCTGTGTTTTCTTAGGAACTGGCATCTCAAAGACCTGAAAAGCTGGAAGACAGACAGGAGAGCAAATAATTACCTTTCCCAGGTAGCTCTGCTGATTGTTAGGGGCTGCAGGATGAGTGAAGAGGGCTCTGTGCATGTCGGTTTGTGTGTGTCCGATCACAGCATGTCCTTTTGACCTTGCAGCAATGGCAGACACACATAAACAGTTTTGTGTCCCCAGACAAGAGGTCTGCTTTCACCTGAGTCAACCCCCCCTTGACCGAGACAAAGAGGAGCACAGAGGATGAGTGAGTGGGACCAGGCTGAGGTCCTGTTGGAGGAGGGGGATATTTTTAAACGGCTGTTTGGAAATATGTAACTCTTCACATTTTATGAAAAATAAGTTATATGAATGTTGCCGTTGATAGAACAGTATGTTCTTGCAGATTCACTTCCACATGTTTGGGCTTAGTCATGAATAGCTCCAGTGCAAGGTGTTCCAAAATATTTGGTGCATTGCCATCATTGATTGGTGTCATGTGGCATCAGATCACACTTTTCATAAGCCAGGCTCCTCCTTTATGTAAGAGCCTGAATTACGTGTTGGCAATGCGATTGCAATGACTAAGGATCTGTTGTAAAGCATGTGAACAAAGGTAATTATATGCATTAGTATAAAAAGATTCCTTGCATTATATGAAATATTCTTATAATATATAGTATAATATATAATGTTATACCTTTCTGTAGTATTCAGTGCACATACGGTTATGAACAGGGGAAAACATGTTTAAACTTTAATACAATTCAATTGGATGAAGGCAATTTGAAGAACAACAAACCTGGCCAACCAGTTTGTGATTATTTTGATCTGTGTAGTTTCTGCTGAGCGGTGGACTGTCTCTGTATCATGGTGTGCAGTACATTAAACCCTCCTATCACAGAGATATGAAGATATTATAAGATTTAAACTTAAACCTCCGCAGGCTTTCCTTCAAAAACTGATAACTCCTTCTCTGGCAGTGATGCAACTTCAGACAGGCACAATTATTACATTAAACATTATACATATTTTTGGTTGTAATTATCAAACCTCAAAAAGAACACATTAAGCCTGAAGCACAATGAGTTTGACATGTTTGTACATACATGTATAGATCTAGATGTATTAGAACACAAAAAAGAATGATCTGACACAGTCCACTGCAGTTTTCATAGCTATTACCTATGCAAATATAAACCATTTTCCTGCTGAACAAGATTGGGAGGCTTTATTCTTAGCCTACATGTGCTACAAGTTTAGTCAAAGAAATAGAAATAAAATCTTTCCAGTGATGTATTATTTGACAGTTTAAATTAGTGCAATAGTCGATTGTTGGTTTTTTGCAACAAAAGTAACATTTTATTGCTAATTTGTCATTATATTGAGCTAATGAAGTCATTGTGTGTGGAGCCTACACACAGACTGCTGTGTAAACTGTGGTGAATCCATGAGGAGCACATTCATCTTAAGGCTTTTCAAATCTTGACACGTTTTCACACTCGTAATTTGTCATCATACGTGTGTGTATGTGAGCTAATTTTACTCGGGCCCCTTGTGTGTGACAGGTAAGAGCGCTAATGGAGACCACTTCAGATAAACACTGTTTGACCAAGTCTGTCTCTCCAGCCTTTAATAGTTTGTTTCAACAAGCAGGCATGCAAAAACAAACTGAAGGGGTATACAAGACTAGATCCCTCCCCCAGGTCACATCACATATCCTATGCTTCAAAGAGCAGGGTTTGTCTTGTTGATCAGTTTCTCAGCATTATTATTAAGATAATGATTATATATATATATTACAGAAGTAATGATAAAGACAATGGAAACCATAATTTTTCAGGGGCAAACAATATAATAACCCACTTTGACAAAATTCAACCATATGATGCATGCATAGGCAGAGAGAAAATTACAGTTTCTATACTAAAATGGCCACAAGCGAGTAGCCTATAAAACAAAATATTTTATAATGTGATTTATATGTAAAATGTATAATCCACATTCTCAACTCTTCTTGTAGACTTTGCAAAGGCCCAGACAGTTCACTGCTCTTATCAACGTCTGGACATTAACATTTCCGTTACAAAATGGTGCTATCTTATCAAGCCCTGTCCAACCTGTTAAAGACAGATTACTGAAGAAAAGACGATCAATAGTTTTTACTATAGGCTGTTGTTCTGAGAGAGTTAAATGAAGGTGTACACTATTTCCTCAGTTAACCCCTACTCTGTGTGTGTTACTGTGTTGTCGTTACATGAGACATACTAAGGACATATGTACATGTTTCCCAAATAGCCACAACCTCAAACACATCTGAAATAAAAAGGCTAAAAAGTCAAGCACTGAAGTTTATACATCCCTTGTGTGGCCGTTTTGAGTTTTTACAAAGAGAAAAATATAAGGCAACACAAGGGATAGAAGATTGAGTACAATTTACATAAACAAGCCTAAATTGTATGTAAAGCATTACAAGATGGCTACTTCTTTCTGGTGGCTATATTTAGTTAGCATTCCCATAAAAAATATGTAGTAGACATAATAAGACACAATTAGGATGCCTTTAAAATGTCTAAACCAATTTAGTTTGACAGCACAGTCAGTACATAGACAGGCACAACTGTTCTGGCTATTGAGATGTGTTGGAGATGTGTTGGAGATGTGTGGGAGTGTTTGATGATCTGTGTTATGTAATATCCTATTCTAAAGTGACAACAAATTCATATATTCAAATATTTATACACTTTTTGTAAATACCAATAAATGATCTGTAAATAAAGATGTAGCCTTTACATAAAGAACTAAGCTCTAATTGAGTAGTTTAGAGTGTATAAAGACTAGGTTTGTTCCAAATTCACACTCTCAAAGCATTCATTTACACATTTCTAATTTTATATATGCCTTTATTACAATTCTTATCAACATAACTTCAATCTATGTATAGCAACCTTTTAATTGTACAGTTCTTATCATAAATGTGTATTAAATATGTATTATTCAAATGAAATTTGAGCTTCTTTGCATAGTAATATTTTAATATAAAACAAGAATAACCATGAATTATGATCAATCATTTTAATAGTGCTTTAAGAATGACTTAGTTATACTTAACACCATGAACAGTTTACACTATGAAACACATTTAAGGTAAACACTTGCATACATACATATTTCTTGGTATTTTCAAACTGAAATATGAGCTGATCTGTGAAATAAGTAACTGTAGAGACAAACGTGTCTCATGTAGCAACCCCCACATGCATCAAGTGCATATCAAAACATGCATTATGAACAATCATACATAGGGATTTAGTAATGGTGAACTAATGATGAAGGGGCCTGTTCGGGGCAGACATATGGGGCGTTTCGCCGATATACACAGGCCTAGTTGGATTAATAAAATGTTTTCCAAAAAAATTTGTTCACAATTAGTTAATAATGGTTTAATACTTTCTAAATGTTTTGCAAATACAAGCTATTCATTATTAGTTCATGTTAACAAATGATGCCCAACTTAGTCAAACTAATATTAATGTAGAATTTCTATAGTATTTCATTTACAAACATTTGTTACTATTTTGTTCATAATTAGTTCATTATTACTTCATGTTATAGATGCTTTATAGACATACCATGTTACCAAGAAGGGTACAATTAATTCGCTTTTGGTGTGATCAGGGTCTCTCTTAGAAAGTTTAATGTCAGACAATTCTGTGCTTTTTAGGTGACTGTATAGTTGAATAAATAGTATGCAATAAAAAGTGTCATAGGTTTCTTATTTTTGTTTCTGAAATGTGGATTCAATCTTGGTGCAAAGTCTATGTAAGCCATGTACACTATTGTAATACCCGTCCAAGTTCAACAGAAGCCACTAAAGTTATCTAATGCATCATACTCACTTCATTAACAGACCACACATTTTGCCAACAAAAAAAACAGCCTTTTTTCCCTCTCTTCTATTCAACTCGCTGGGTCCAGAAATGGCGCCTGTGGTTTTGTGATAGCATCGCTCCCTGTACCCACATGAAGAGGAAAAACCAACAGTCAATTACACCATTAGTACTCCAGCGGATGACAAGATGACTTTGTTCACGAGCCTTGGATAAACACTGGGGTTTTGCTTCACATACACATTCTGTAGCAACATGGGATTTTTACATATTTCAAAGTTAAATAAATATTTTGCTATTGCCAAAAGAATGTCAACAATCAAGATGGCTTTGATGGTTTTAGATATGTGTGGTGTTACTGACATAGCTATATGTGTTTTAATGTGTACATTGTTAATAAAATGGGTACAAGCTGTAACAAACCTTTGGGTGGTGCAAGCTTAGGTTCTGTAAGAAATAAAACTGTACTATTAAAAGTCCCACAGGATATTGATGTGTGTACCTCGCAGCACATTTAACAGAAGAATCCTTTTCTATCTGAACATGACAATGATGGACAAATAAACACAATAAATGAATTCTATCAGTTCAGATGCAAGAAGAATACAACCTTGTTACAAACTGGTATGTTATAACTATTAATTATGGCAGTAGAAGATACAGTTTTGTAATGTAACATACTCCATGTGAGGAAGGGATAGCTGTGAAACCCAGAATGACACTAAGTTGTACCTGATACCACAGGTGATATGGGCCTGAGGTTGGTCCAACGTCATTAATCCTCCCTAGAGGCTCACACTAACTGTGGCTGGAACCTTTCTCTGGTTTAACGCCTGGAGCTGTCCCAGGACAGATGGGAATCACTGGTTTCCTACGGGAGCTCGTCCACACTGGAAATCATACACCTCCCAAAGCCAGATCTGCAGCAGCAGATAACACACACAGTAACACTAACCTGCTACCTTTCACTGCTGTTGTTTTTATGTTTGTGAACACTCGTAACATGAGACTTTTTACCAGGAAAATTATGGATTAAAATGAGTTTGTTTATGCAACTGGACACCAGAAAACAGTAAGAGTCAGTATTTTAACAGAACTACCATATATTACAATGAAATATTATCAAATTATTTTTATTAATTGTGAATAGAACCTCCCTGATGTCAGAATAAAGATGAACATTTGTCCCATTGCCACGTATAAAATAAAACTGAAATATCTGATGCTGTTGTTCTCAGAAGGTATGCTGTAATAAAGCTAGTAAAAGAATAACCAGGCAGCAGCAGCGTGAGTTTCACTCAGGCCTGACAGATCGTCTGGACCTTTAGCCTCTTGACACCTCACTATCCCCCAAGGACAGCGCCATTATTCAAAGGACGCCAACAACAGACACATATTTACCACCACACACCTGCTACCAGCTTTTTTTAATTCTGTGTATTCAATATTAGTTTATACATTAAACCATTACATTACATTATTTGTAACAACATATGTGAAAAAGGGTTTGGGTAAAAAGGTATTAAATCCTTTAGGTAACAAGGTAAATCAATGGTAAACATAGGAACACTCACTCCATCAGTCTTTATCCAGTATATGTCACACACACACGCACGCTCACACACACACACACACACACACACACACACACACACACACACCACAAAATATTAAGTATAGGTACAAATAGTACTTATACCGATATAGAATAGAATGATAATAGATATACACCTAGAAATAGGACTATGATTTCTAATGATTCCACACAAAACATCCATGTGTAATAAATGCACACAAGGTTGCATATGCCATAATATTATGACCTTCCTCTGTATCTTCACAGTAAAACACTGTGACATGATATCTTCATTTACAGCACACCTCTTGTTAACTGTCCTAAACCGTACCTCTTCACATGCTCTGACCTCTCTCTCGCCCGACACTTCTGAGTTTAGCACCAACGTAACCAAAGCCCTCCAGGACAACCCCTGGCTTCCTTAATCCTGGGACCCCTCCTTTTTCATCATTCATCTCTTTCAGCGCTCTGATCTTTCTTACTCTCCTCTTACATCCCTTTGTTTTTGGCTCCTTCTTCTCTCATTCACAACTGCACAGTGCACTCTGTCAGCGTTAGCACTCGTCAGGCCGGATCCACAGAGGTGAGCTCCAGGATCAAAGAGAGTACCTTTCACATGTCAAACCCATTGGAAATTATGGCCTCTGCAGGTCTTCAAGCCTGCCAGTTTAGTATTCAAGCGCCTTAATGCAGTCATTTACACATTTTTTGCATTTTTTTTCTTTTTTGTTTTCAAATATGTTACCTGGAAATATTCTTACCAATGGAATTCAAGAGTGAAGGGTGATTTGTAATATTTATGCACAGAGTCAGATGCATATTCTCGTGAACAGGTTTCCTCAGAAGCACCCACAATAGAAAAGCAAAGAAAACACACATACTTCCAGTTGCAAAAATACATCAAATATACACAACTTAACACAGGTTAAATACCATGTTTTTGTGCTCTCATGTTGACATTGTGTTTACATTAACTGATATACATGTTCATTTTTAGAAATGGCAAAAAATACAAAATCTTGTCTTTATGTGACAGATTTGAAATTTATTAGTATCAATGCCTTAGAGTTGAGCCGGACAACTAACTATTTATCAAGGTTGAGTGATAATAACTACAATCACAAAAACACTCAGCCGTATTATACATTCAACTGAAATTGCTCTTTTAACTGCCCCACTTGTCCTTCATCAAGCAATTTTCTAAACAAAACATGCTTTTTATGCTGGAAGCTAGAAACAGACTAGCTCGGTCAAAAAATATATTCAAATTTCAGACTGTAATTTGGTTAAGAGTTGTGTCAACGTGCTCATTTAATACAAACAGAAAATAGTACATTGAAACCTTTGCAATTAACAGAGTTGAATAATACATAGTTTGATAGTATCTGTCTAGACCATACTGGGCTAGACAGTGGCTGAATGATCCACTGTATGTGTGTCAGATATGTAAAGTAGAGCTTCTCAATTATGGGAAAAATAATAACAACTCAATAATTAATCCAATTACATTTTAATAATAGTATTGGCATCAGAAATTGTTTATTGTATATTGTTAATTCAGTTATTTAGTTTTTGTGGTGAGGAGCCATAAGTGAAAATGAAATTGCACCGCCCTATTGCATAGTTTGTATAATTCCATTATGCAAAAAAATGCTTACACCACTTTATATGTACCAAAAAGGTGTCTATCTTTTGCACATGAGGGTAAGCTATCACTAGGGAATATTTTTTCTATATGTCGCACTTTTACACAGAACTATGCTTTTGTCAATGCGTTCAAGTAAAAGTGAATATTATTGTGAAGAGTGTCTTCTATGGAACATCATGTCGGACTGCAAAGAGGAAACTAGCAGTGTTTACATGGGGCCATAGTGTCACATAGAGAGCAGTAACATAACCTCTGTAAAGTGTGTTTTTTACACCTGCAGCTGGGGTCAGAGGTCAGTCAGCACATGCTCAGTGAAGGCCAAGAATACTACAAAAGTTGCACTACCTGATTTTGTGCGAATATAAAAGTAATAATATATATATATAATCTATCATGGTCTCACACAAACCAGGAAGAATCGCAATAACGAGCAGTCTGAAGTTGTTCCTGATTATTCCTGATAGATTGTAGTTTTTGATAAATAAAGGATGTATCAATATATGATTGTTTTAAAACAAGTGACCCTTGCTCTTAAACAAAAACCCTTAAAATACAGCCCACAGAGGGTCTCTGCATTCTATCGCAAATGACTTCTGGTAACACTGCACAATAACTTAAAAAAAGTTGTTTCTTGAGTCTGTCACCGCCTCGAGGGTCCTTCTGAATGACTTCAAGTGACATAACTCTCAGATTATAGATGTTTGTGTAACCCACATGTTTAGCCATTGGATAATTGAGATTTTGAGTTCTGATTGGGTATTCATGTTTAGCAAATCTCTTGTGTTGTTCTCCAATCTTTGTGTGGCCACAAAACATGTCTCATCATTGTTTATTCTACTGCATTTTTTTAACCATATATATATTACAATGGTATATGTATTTTATTGTGCACACCTACAAATATGAATAATATTGGTCAAATGTATTCCTACTGAGGTGACCTCCTCTGATTTATAATAAGTGAATGACATCTATCTACAGTATACAATAGCAAACCTATTGTTATTTTTTTTATACACAGATAATTATTAATAAAATATTTCTGAATATGTTGATATAATGTTTTTTTTTATTTTATTTTTAAATAAAACCATCTTTGGTCAAAAAAGAGAAAATATCAAGAGAACTGCATTTCTGTAGAAGGAAAAAATGCCATACTGATGCTGAGAATGGCCATACTGGTTTCAGATAGAAAGATAGCAGGATAGCAGAAGCAACCATTAAATTAGATTAAGTTAGATTAAGTTAGATTAAGTTAGAGCCAGTAAAACGTGTGGTCAAAGGTCCATCACCGTTTGTAGAAAGCTGACCAATCACCAGTCTTCATTATATATATTAAAATCCACAATACTCAAAGAAGGACATGAACGAGTTGAGTGTGTTTGAAGAGACAGTTGTGAGCTATGAGCGTTCTCTCTGGGGGTCCTGATGATGTCCACCCATCCTGGACACACCTGAGCCCAGCAAGGGTCCAGGCCTGAGCCCCACCTCATCTTACCTGAGACTGGAAGAAAGCTGACTCCACCAAAAACAGTGGGATGCTAATTTCATAGCTCCACTCTTTTTGTGCCTAGAGGTACCATTCAGAGCCGTGTTCTCATGGATGCCAGTGCATTTATCAGGCAAGCCCGAACATGTCTGAGGATGCAGCTATTTACTACATCCAGAATTGGTTATCATTGCGAGAAACATTCTATCATCTCAATAGAATTTGTGAAGGTGTTACCCTAGCTTTCAGACAGAATTGTTACATTTCAAGGCAAGCAATTAGCTACATTTATTTACATTGAAAGTCTACATTCAAAGTCATAGCCCACTTTTGGATCTCAATAAAAAGCTTTAGGAAGTCACCAACAACATTTTAAACCTAGAAATACTCTGCCATTAATGAATGAGCTATATTAAAAATAACATTTGCAATCAGTCGAGGCAGTCTCACAGTCCTCTACAAACACAAATGCCCAGTTTACAGGAGGATTACTACAGGGTTTGTGCATCCTGATTGCAAGGGCTATTCAAATACAAATGAAGTCTGCAGCAGTAAAAGCAGGCGAGGCTTGAAGTGGAAGCTCTTCAAACAAACACAGCAATAACCACATCATGTTCGACAAGATGACAGGGTTTTACATTGATGTCTTGTAAAACTGTGATTGGGACCAAAAAGCGGGTCAAAGGGTTTTGATTGTTTTATTTACATGAGAACACAAATATTATCTGTGTCAAAACCTGGTGTTATAAAAAATGCTAGTGATGTAAACATATATCATTTGCCTTTTAACATGTTTTACTTTCGAAAGCACATATGAAGATTACAAATCGCATAATAAAATCAGTTCCATCAACAAACCTCTGTTATCGAGTTATACAGTTTATTAGTGCAATTAGCCCGTGGCACTTTTGCCAATGTGCCTTGATTCCTTAAACTTGCTGAGCATTTTTTTGTTTATTACAACACAGATAGTGCTCTGATAAGACTTCAGAGGGGTCTAATTGCTTTGCAGAATTCCTGGCAAAGAGGAAGAGCTACTACAACCGGAGCACATGACTCAGAGGACACAGAACAAACGAACAACAACCAAACATTTATTAATGTTAAGAAGTCTGGAAAATTTTAGTTTTTCTTAAATCTTTAATAAAGATGACTTTTGTGTTCAATGTAGTTAAAAATGCTATTGGTGTCACAGCCAGAGCTATCTGTCTGACACTGAAAGACAGCAGCTCAAATTTCAGCATTTCAGGATTTTACGAAGGAGCACAGGATACAAAACAACCGCTAAGTGAAAAAGCCTGGTTCATTAATTCAACGGCCAATACATGGGAGTTGATTGAGTGTCTTAACACATTATCCAGCAATTATAAAATGTGAGAAATATTTCATGGCTTCATTTTATGACTCAAGTGAACAAAGAGTTGTTGATTGTTGTTTTGCTACCACCACTGTGCCTCATGGGGACGCCCAGTGGGGTTCACAGCAGGGGCAACAATACGTGTCCAGCCCCTTTCCTGGAGGTCCACCTACAATAAAACCACTATCATTATTTATAGATGGCCTACAGCTCATTTTACAATTGAATGTTTGTTCTAAATAAAATTTGAACAATTGAGATTTTATAGATTGTGCAACCTCTCAATATGAATACTGTATATGCACAGACTGAGTTTGAACTGTTGATGAAAATTATTACTAAAATATATTTTTTTCTTTTTGTTAGTAGATTTTTTGATAACTGGTCTGTGAGCATCACTTCTAACCAACTGAGGGAGCTTCAACAACCTTCCAGTGTATTATAATCTTGTTGTGACCATTGGCACACAGAATGATACTGTCTGGTCAACCCACAAAGTTGGACTAGTCTTGTGTTACTGAGCACCACTGGACCACCTCTGCTGATAACAGGTAGCCAACAAATATAGACATATATAATATTTCAGTAATCGTTCTTAATACGATGTGGCCCATACAAGTAGTGCTGCTGTTCTGGTATGTGCTTGTACAGACATGCTACAGTGGTATAGGTTTCCTGAGCAGCTCACAGCCTTCACCTGTTGCCCAGGCCTGGCTCCTGTCGTGGGAGAGGCTTCACACTGAGGAATGCCTGTTGCCATTTAAGCACCATTACTACCTGCTGCTGCCCTATTCTCCACGTCCTCTATTGCCTGGGGTTCATATTGGATAAGAGCCGTAAAGCCCCATGTTTCATGGGGCTGGGCCTGGTGTAATTGAAAGGGGGCAGGCCCTTATTCCCTGCTCCGCAGGGGGCTACAATCACAGGCTTGCCCTAGCCTTTGGGCCGCCCCAACAGGCACTAAAGAGGGCCTAAAGAGGGCACGGCAGGGGACGATATCAAACTCCACCAGAGTCCCATGAACAGTATAGACTCCACAGGAGAGGGGACAAACACACACTCAGCCACTTTGTCTGTCACAGACTGTTTACGGCTCTGAATAAAGCATTGTCATAGAAAAAGAAAATGAAATATTATTTTATCAATGTTCATTTAACTGATGATTTCTGGCTTTCTGGTTTAAGCTAGTCATACACTTATTTGAGCACAGGTTTGTTTCTTTGTGTAGAGGGATTATTAGAAGCTCAACTCACAGATGAGTCACCTCAGAATTCACCAAGTCCTTTGAACGAGGGACAAAAAATGTCACACTTATAAATGAATGTCTCCCTTAAATCTTAGCCAGATCTCCCTCAAAAAGAGATTTTCTCAATGGGTGGAATTAATTTAAGTTGGGAGCTTTTGACTTTTTACTACAAATAAACAACAGAGAATGAAACTATAAACATATCAGCACATCACAAACTTACCACATCTGAATCTGAACAGCCAAACAGGTCACTGTCCTGATCCTGTCCATCCACATTGACTTACAGAGACCTACACATACAGTATTTACACAGGCAATGATAACAAAGAGCTTATGAGTCAGGGTGTATAAACCAGCTTGTCCTTAAAGAATGGGACAGCTCAAATCAACAGAAACAGAATGCACACATCTCTCGTGCAAGGATCAAGGTGTGTGGAGAAGCCCTAAAGTAACAGTGAAGCATCACATAAGCACAGTCAATAAATACCAGAGGGCAGGGTCCCCTCTGTGTACTCTGCAAAGCTTTTGTAAGGACAGCCAAGTGTACAGAGAGATAATTACATGTGCCCCTAATCACAACTGTTATTATTTTAGCTTATTACATTGTGGACAAACTATTAAAAGCCAAAGCCAGTGGTCTACCTCTGACAGCCTTCTATGTGCTGAACTGTCATTACGGTACTTTCATTCTGAACAGATTGTTTATCTGTTACTGAAATGCTTTTGTGAGTGAAACTACTATATCAGAAATGTATTATTAGTGTAATATTATTTCCACAAGAGCATGTACAAAGGTGTGGATGGATCTTAAGCCTGATGGAATCCAGTCCATGACAGAACAAAGCTGTGTTCAGGTGTTCAGCAGGTCATGTTGAGTTAGCGCTGAGAACCTGTTGAAAATCATGGAGCTACTTTCTTCTGTATTCTCACGAACATTTGAATGACCTTGGGCACAGAGTCAATACTAGGACTACAATACTAGGACTACAATACTAGGACAAAATACTAGGACTACAATACTAGAAAAGTAATCACTTTGGCATAATACAGTGAATTTATTATGATGTACAGAAAGATCAAGCATCTAAATAGGCAGAGAGGGAAGATTATTTATGACTTTTGTCAAAAGGTCTTTTAACAATTCAATTCAATTTTATTTGTATAGCTCTATATCATAACAAAGTTGCCTCAGAAGGCTTCACAGAAAGAGATGTATGTAAACAATAAACAAAGTCATTGCAAACAATAACAAAGTTAATAGACAATCACAAACAAAAGATCTTTACCTCTAAATGTTACGGTACAATCCAAATAGGCTAACTTTATAACTGAGATAATACTCTAAACAACAGCTTAACATTTTAAAACAAGAATATACTTATTCTGTGATATCCAATTCACCTGAACAGACTGTTCTTGCTATTCATCTCTCATCTTTATAGCATCCCTTCCCTTTTCCTTCCTTGTGCTCCCCTGAACTGGAAATGACACAGTCAAGCAACTGTGAAAACACAATTGAATTTGATCCAGACATAAGAAAGGAATGAACAAATACATATACGTCTATACTGACACTTCATATATATTCAAGAAGCATAATCAAATCAATCCAGCTCTAAATCATCTCTACCAACAAAATTTAAATGCTTTTAGTTATTTTTTTTCCAATTGAACAAACTGAGTTTTTACGAAATACAAATTGATGTCATTACTTTCAATATGCAATAGAGGATTCTGAATTTACCAGTCAAAATGAATGAATGGAAAAACCAGGACTACATAAAGACTTTTTCAAATATTTTTATTTCACCACAGTATTGGACCATAATTTTCAATATAAATTTGGAAGACCATAACATTGCACCATAACAATATTACCGTACAAATATTATTTTGTTTTGCCCAAGAACAACAAAACACAAAATATTGTGCAGCCCTACGAACGCAATGAGAACCTAAGGTTTAAACTTCCTGTTCATCCCTGTATTAGCCCACACCCATCTCCTGCTGGGACAACTGGAATTCCTCCTCAGCGTTCCCGGTGACATCCAGATTTGAGTGCTTCCCCTTCACACCCACCTGACCTGTGATTGTGTACCCAGTCCAGCCTCAGTCCTTGATCATGTCCCAGAATGACAGTAATGACAGTGTTTAGTTCAAATGAGCCAGAGAAATTTGTTACACACATCTGAAGAATTTAGCCACAGGCTGAAGTGACACAATTAATGCACAGGCAAAGTGGAGGTTTGGTAAAATTAGATTTTAACATCTCCAGGCAATGTGTTCATACAAATCTAACACAACAAATCAAGGATGTTTTTTCTTTCTCAAAATGCAGTGATTCTCAGTCTTGTAATCATTGAAGTCACAATTCTATGTACTTCAGAGTACCATTGCCTATTCAATTTGGGCACTGCTGATTTAAGAATGGGCTCAGTTTCTTTGACCTCTTCCCATGACTAACTTTGATGAGATAAGTTGACTCCCGTCTCCTCTGTTCATCTCAACCGTAGAAATGGAAAGTAGAGGGAAACCCCCAGTTTCAATGTGGCCCTAAAATTTAGTTCAGTCTGAAGCACCCTATACAGTATATGCATTTATATGTATTATATAAATTATATGACATGGATTTTTCAATGCAGAGTATATACATTATATATACAATTTGTCCTTATTGTCCTAATCTGTTACAATGCACTATCTGAGACCTGAAATGGTTAGACCATTGACTGTGGCTCCACTGGTCTCTTTAATAACTAATGGAGCTAACTGATGGAGCTAACTGATGGAGACAGACCGGATTTCAATAGTGAGGTTCAGGATGTAATGTAAAAGTGTGTTTTTTGCTCAGTAGAGGAAATGCTGCCCATCTGGAGACTATTATAATGTAGCACCATTACGGCTAGGAGACGGAAATGAAGTGGACATGACTTGTCGACTTCCCAAATCATGAGAAAAAAATGAGAAAAAAAAATCACATTTAAAAATCTGAGAGTTTGAGGAAAACGGAGGAAAGGCCACGGACACATACACAATTACATTACATTACATTACATTAACAATAACTCCAACCACTAAAGTGTCTTTTCTAAATGGGATGGATGCCAAAGCCTTTATGATGAATTGCACAGGTGTTGAATGAAGTCTAGAGGCTATCAGAGAACAGATATGAGTTTGGGCAGATCTCCAAGCCTAATCCCAAGGTTTCTGACAGAGTGTAGTGTGGCAACTGCACAATGTGAAGCGCAAATCAAACAAACTAAATCCTGGAGAGCAACGAACACCAACAGCCCCGGAGAAGACAAAGAGCAAACACAAGTTAACTGGCATGTAGGCCACTGTAAGTGAACTTATTTGTGCATCAGTTGTAAATCTGATGCATGTTATAGTCTCATTCACAATTAAACTTAAAATCTTAAAGTATAGTCATGTAAAAG
Organism: Philypnodon macrostomus; assembly: GCA_036025475.1. Taxonomy (NCBI): domain Eukaryota; kingdom Metazoa; phylum Chordata; class Actinopteri; order Gobiiformes; family Eleotridae; genus Philypnodon; species Philypnodon macrostomus. The sequence goes on along the minus strand of JAVQKC010206323.1, from coordinate 3,136 downwards.
ACTTCTTCACTCATTGTGGTTAGTGGTCTGGACCTTCAAGTTCAAATGCTGTTGTCAGAATGCTGTTGTCAGAATGCTGTTGACCAAGTGAGAACGCGCATACATTTTACATGTAATTGTTATAATTCACTTCCATTAAATAGAAGAGAGAACTAACGAGTGAAATTGAGAATTGAGAGCAGCAGCTGAAACAGTGTGTCACTGATCCAGTGTGGCATGTGGTACAAAAACTCAAATACACACACACATGGATGAAGGCACGTATTGTGGGCTCCCTGGAGAATCTGACCACAATCGGACTCTGTAATGTAAAAAGGAAGTGCCAGTTCTCGATGCAGAGGAACTTCAAAGCCCTTGATGGGACGTTCATTTGCCCACACAGATTTTATTGAGATGTTGCTGCTGCATTGGCACCAGTGTCAAATGATAAAAATACTTTGAATGTGGAAATCTTTTTGATGACCAACCAGCGTCTTTTCTCCTCTTTTCCCACACATGCATGTCTCACTGCTGACTGATATCCTGTAAGGTTGACTGGCTAAAGTACACAACTATTCATGCTGGACAAAAATGTCCACATCAAGCTGCATAAACACACAGCAAGAGCACCTTTGTTTGTTTTGAATGTTGATATCAATCTTCATGTTGATTTTTAGTCAGGACTCTGATGTCTGTGAATCATGTCCTTCGAGAGGAGCTCATTTGAACATCTCCAAATCTTTGTCTGTTTTAAAAAATAAACCAATTACACAAAATTCTGTCACAATTGTCTGCTAAAGCTTAGGTCACGAGGCTTCTGCTGCTTAACACAAAGACTATATCTGCAGTCATTATGGGCCAACAGACAACCCATAAACATGTGTGTGTGATAAGCAGAGGAGACGTGCTCGGTTGACCGTCCCCATGGTACATCCACTCATACACTAAACACACTTGAAGAGGAACTTACCACTTACAGGTCACCACAGGTCATACGAGTTCAGCCTAACTAACATGAGCCATCAGTACGTTCACATGTACTCTGCAAAATGCCATACTGTGTAAATACTATACTATAGAATTTAATTCCTTAAAATACTGCCCCCATGTGGTTTGTGTGAACAATACACATGAGATGCAGTGACCTAGCGTCTAATGATCTTAAAGTTTCTGCTTTAGTGACCAGCACATGATATGACAGTATTTCAAGAATTAAAGCTTAGACAATGTATGTAAAAGCCACCTCCTCACTGTGCAAAGCTCCACATGCATCTGAATACTGAGCTGTCGTTAATACTTATATTTGTTGTTACAATATTCCCTTCAGCTATTCCAAAGAAATCTAACACACATGGGTGTTTAAATGCACAATGCCAGATCCCCAGTAACACATCCAGCTTTCTTTTGTTTGTCTTTCTCATAGCCAATCCCAGAAGACGGGTTAGTAAAACCTGTTAATCTGGGTCGACTCTTTCACTACAGGAACTATTTCCAGGAAGGCAGGGAACAAGGAAAAAAGGCCACTACTTTTGGAGGGGTTATAGCTTAAAGATAGTACAATCATTTTCTTTGCACAAAGTAAATATACAGACGACAACAAAGGTTTAGTATCTAGTTACATTTACCCAGCCCTAATCTTATATAGTATTGAACTAACCAGCCCTAGTCTCACATTCATACATACTGGTGAATTGTGCGATCGCCTGAGGTTCGTACATGGGTGCATGCTGGGACAGAGAGGGCCTAGTGACATTTCCTAATTAAAATCATTTCCACCTTTCATGTCGTTCCCTGTTATCAGCTGGCATGTCATCTTTGAAAGCTGTTACCTCATTATGAGTCCTTCCTGTCAGGTCAACTTAATCTAACAACGTGTGCAGGCTGAATTCAATGTCTGTTTAAGATTCCCATGTAAAAAGAGCCATTACAATCAAAGACAAGACTAATTTTAGATCTAACTTTAACATTAAAACCAGCTCGTCACCAAAGCAACATGAATACACCGTCTGAAACCTTTTCTATTATCTAACTTCACAAAAGCTATTGTCTCCCACAATGCACTTGTCTTATGTTGATAGACTATCCCTGTGAAAAAAGCTGGATGCTAGTATCAAATACACAGTTAACACTGCACGTCAAACCTCAGTCATTGGATCCAGCGGGTAAATCACTAAATCACACCACAATAGCAGCGGACTTGGCTCATTCACAGGAGCCACATGAAACGGGAGCAGAGAAAGAGGGAAGTCTGACTTCCATGGATCAGGCCAAAGAGACAAAAGGGTCTGAAACAGCTCAGCCTCGGGACAAAATCATATGACACTAGTGCACAGGAAATCACCCAAATTGTCCATTGTCTTGAACAACATCAAAATCCTGGGCCCGGACGACGACACAGAAAGTGCAGAAGAGTGATAGTCGAAGGGCGGCTGAGACACCGTGCCGAGGGCTGTTCACAGTGCGTTTAGAAAAACATCTGTTTACAAGCAGCTGCCGAGATGACACTGGTGATATCACCGAGATACACACATTACATATAGAATATTTACACATGTTTAGAACAAGAAACTTTGAGGTGGTCATGAGCAAATATTTCCCTCAAAGTAGGAAAATGAACTAATATATTATGGACTCTATGGACACTATAGCGCTATAGAACTTAGTGGAATATTATTAAGAGTTTTAAGTCTTAATTAATTTGGCTCTTTTTTCTTTGCAGCACCACAGGGTATTATATGTTTTCTAGTGTGACCTAATTTACACATTTATTTGCCATCAATTGATTTATGTAGTATCAATTTTAGTTCCTATGGGAGGGGCTTTGGACCCCTTGTTGCTGGACTTTATCAATATATTTTGGCACTGTAATCGGTTGTTGAGTAAATGTAATTATATCGGCGAAAACAGCGTGTCGCCGATATTATGGAATCACGTCGGTGTTCGTCCGACTCAAAAACGAATTGCCGGATCATTTTCAACATTTGCACGCAGGTACATACCATAAAGACGCCGAACTGTATTGATTTGGGTACTTCTTTGATGAATATTAATTAAGTAATTAATTAATAACGGGCCAAAACGCAATAACTCAAAAAGTCTTTGCTGGATCTTTTTCAACTGTTGCACACAGGTACATATCATGAAGATGCAGAACTGG
>JAVQKC010206322.1:0-14559 GCA_036025475.1 Philypnodon macrostomus | reverse complement strand
AACGATCACCTTAATGAGACATTGTTTGCGTGATTTCAAAGGGTTTTTATATTGTTAAGAGCAACTAAGCCCCGCCCCCAATACCATGACAAACATGGGAAGGGTCTATTTGACTTTTTTGATGTTTGTGAAGTCTATAGGGTGAGCTATAGAGGTAAATGCAATCATATTGGTCACATGTGTTCAGGGCCAGAGATTAATTATGTGTTTCAGGTTTGAGCCTAATTGGGCAAAGTATGTGCACGTTAGAGGCTGTCAAATATACCTGACTTCCCATTTTCAATCCAAAATGGCTGACTTCTTGTTTGTTGTCGGGTGGGACAATATTAATATTTTATGTTGGGTACAATGTGGAGAATCACTGTACCAAGTTTCATTGCTCTCTGCCAAAGTAAGTGTGTCCAGGGTCAAATAGGGGTCATAAACATGGGGGCGCTATTGAGGCATTCTTTATTTGACCTCTGTAATTTGTACATTAATTATACACTAGCCCGGATCACTGTGCCAAAATTCGTGTGATTTTGTTTATGTTCAGCAGGATTAATGGCGCAATAAAAGTGCGTCAGGGCATTAATTAATTAATTAATTGTCATTAATTGTAGAAATACCAAACTCTGGCATCCGGCAATTTGTTTCACGTTCACATGTAGCATTTGCGGACGTGGACATGGACCAACGTGATATAATCATCAAAAAATGCAAAGCTAGGGTTACTTGAGCTGTATACACAGTCACACCAGTCTAAGGGCACATCTGACCACATGATTTTAGACTGTTCAAAGAAATACAGTGAGTTATTAGAGAAGAAACCGCCTGCCTGGAAACACTTGATCAGAGTTGGCACTGCCATTACCAGGTACCAGGAGCAGGTAACAAGCCTATAACTCCACCAAGAGAAGCCAGAGAAGTGTCAGTGTCAGACAATAGTTTTTTTTTTACAAAGATGGGGGTTTGATTTATTGGTAATAAAGCAGTGGCACAGTGGGTAGGCGCTCGCTCTTCAACCAGAGGGTCGGTGGTTCGAGTCCCCGTCCAAGCACACACTGTCGTTGTGTACCTGGGCAAGACACTTAACCCACATTGCCTATGAATGAATATGGTTGTGTGATTGGGCCGTAGGCGCAAACTGGCAGCCACGCTTCTGTCAGTGTGCCCCAGGGCAGCTGTGGCTACATAAATAGCTTACCACCATAAGGTGTGACTAAGGAGTGAATGAATAATAAAAAAATATATACATATAAGTAAGCGCTTTGAGAAAGCCTTGGGCATTGTAAAGCGCAATATAAATCCAATCCATTTGTTAATTTAAATCTCCTCACTACGCAAGTAAGAACATCAAAATTCCTGTGACCATCGTCTTCAAAGGTTGTATACATTGCATTTCATCAATGATTGTAGGCTGCTCACATCTTTCTGTCTCATAATGTTAATCCCAGTAATGTTGAGATCAGGTTTGTGTAGCTAAACCAGGTGAAGATAGTTACTAAAAGCCACAGCAATAGGGTTAGATCACAATAATATACTAAGAAAAAATGAGATTCACACCAAAAATTAATAATGTTTCATTTTGTAATACAACAAATAAACACTAAAGTTGTGCATTTTGAAAGCATTACTCTACTGCTTTCTTTAACACTTCTACAGCATTTGCACAGTACTGTAGTTAGAGACCATTCTGCATCAAACCCAGTCACACAGTGGTTATAGTGAAAATATGACACTAACTCCTTGTGCAGTCAGCCTGTGTAGTCAGTCAGTCTGAAAGTAGGAAGGCAGGTGCTCCACTCTGATATGTTTCTTATCTAAAAACTTCTCACATCACGCCTGTACACACATATATGCACCAGAGCCACAGCAGCATAATACATCCGCTGGTGTGTCAAAAAGGATGGAAGAGGGTGGGAAAGGAGAATCTATTTATCTGCTTGAAGAAATCCCTGGGGAAGAGTGTGTTTTGTGGAGTTCATGGTTAAGGCAATGGATATTTTACCCTGAGAAGATGGTGGAGAAAATATATTATGACAGATACACACAACCGGCCACTTTGGGGCGGCAGTGGCACAGTGGGTAGGTGCTTTCACTACTGTCATTGTGTCCCTGGGCATTGCCTATGAATGAATGTTGTGTGATTGATGTTAGGTGGTGGTTGGAGGGGCCGTAGGCGCAAACTGGCAGCCGTCAGTGTGCTCCAGGGCAGCTGTGGCTACACAAGTAGCTTTCCACCACCAGTGTGTATTTGTGGTGTGAATGAATAATGGAAAATGTAAGCACTTTGGGAAAGCCTTGGGCATTGTAAAGCAGAACATACAGTAAATCTAATCCATTATTATGACTTTATTACTTTATTAGGAATGCCTGTTTAACTGCTTGCTAAGGCAAATAGCTAGCCAGCAAATGACAAGACAACAAGTAAATACATTCATCCATGAGGCATACGACAAACATGCATGAGGAGAATGGAGAAGTGTCCAGTGAGTTTGAATTCTTAAGCTTGAAAAACTACATTCTTTGCTTCTGTGGCATTACTATTTTAGTTATAACACCAGTAAATAAATAATAGCTTTGTTGGTCCTTCCTGAGAAACGGCCAGCTAGTGGACCAAGACATATTTTGCTGAATTGAAAAAAAAAGGGAAGTTTAGGATTATACATTAATGAATGGTGTGAGGCTACAGTAACAGAGCACTTCAGCTTTTCTTAATAACTAAAGCCTATAGCGATACATTACCAAAGCAATTTACTGAAAGCTGTAGCCGGGACGGGGGCTGAGAGGTGACAGTTTTAAGATGTGTGCTTAATTAAGGAATAGCAGGGCATGTGAGCCACTGTCTTCAACTGTGTTCCCCGAGAAAGCTTATTTCATGCTTCGCAAACCCTTAACAACAGACAAACAGAAAGAGTAGTGTTTTTCAGTTGCGAAGACACACTTTTGGCTACATTAAGATCTAGTTATTTCTCTCCTGCTCTATGTTTTAACCAGCATTTTTCGTTTGGTTTCCTCGTCTGTTAGCAAGGTAATTAAAAAAAAGTTTTAATTGGCCAAGGAACAAATTATTAATGATTTTTTTTATGAATTCAAAACAATTGCAAGATAGTGATATCCTAGCTGCCTCAGATACTAACTCCAGCCACAAGGGGTCAATAAAGAAACAGATGAATAGTTTTTTTTACAAGTATTATGGGATGTTAAATGGTTGTGGCTCAATAGACAGAGCATTTACCCCTCAACTAAAATATAACAGGTTTAAATCCAGAGCTTCTTTGATGCAATAGAAAAAATAGAAAAGGTCTTTAATGCTTCTATTTTGCAAGGTACTCTTTCACCTTTTTCCAAACGGCTAAATTTTCTGTTTCTTCTGGCTCGGGAAGTTGTAATTTACATAGTCCTCGCAGGTCAGTGTTCACCATGGCAACCTGTGGCGCGAGGAGAGGGATGTTTTCACCGCTGTGTGGAAACTGTAAGCCTCAGGGCAGACTAGCGACGCAGGGTTATGAGTACAAGGTATCACTGAGCCACCCCCGAGACCACACTACTACAATATATAGACTTATTCAACAATGTCTGCCTTTTTCTGTTATCCCTTCAGCTTTTATGCAAGATATTCCTGTGAGAAAGCGAATGTACCTTGCAGCTTGCTCTATTCATTACATATCTAGTAAGTTGTTAGAGATTAAAATTCTTTTTGAATTTGAGTAAAGCTTGATTTATTTATTCTGGAGTTCTCAACACAGTGATCTGCCGAGGTTTTCAGTTAAATGTGTTGAAAGGAGAGGGTATCATTTAAACAGCATCATGTTTGGATTTTTAGCTATTTGCATTCTTTCAAAATTGGATACATCTATAGGAAAAGAGTGTTCTAGCAAAGACTGTGCAATTCATGTAAAGTACATTTTGGTGTGTTTTGTTTAGTAATTGCATTCTGTACTAAATGCTAAAAACCACAGTGCATCAACCAAACATCATTCATTTGTATATTTTTTAATTCCTATAAGGTTTAGTGTTAGCCTGGCCAGCTAACTATTTTTCCTATAAAGATGTTGGTCTGGTCTAGGCTGGTCTCTCGTTGATTGCATTCAATTTAAAGGGTGGAATTTACCAATGTAGAGTATAGTAAACTGATCAGAAACGAAAGTCATGTTAGTAAAGTTTGCATATGACACAGCCATCAAAACACAATCTTTATGAAGATTAAGATTTAGTTGACTTTGGGGGCTGTTATACTAGCCTTTGGAACAATAGAAAGTCTAACACAGAGGCATCCACCAACAAACATATGTCATATGTGTGTCTTTGGGCAGAAGAGAGAACCCAAAGTAACACAAGGGGGACAAGCAGACTATAGAAAGATTGTAGTTGGCTCAACCCCACAATGCAGCCGCATCATACCCTGCCAAAATATAACTATAACAAGGAAACCATTGGGTATTTCTATTGCATCTTTACAACTGGATACAAAATGCCTGATTATGGATCCAGCTTCCAAACTGTGTGTTGGCAAACAGCTGCTATATAAATAAACAGTACCATCAAAAACATTTAGTTCAAATTTCAAGAGAGATGTCAAAATTAGACTGTGTCAATATTCAGAAGTGTGACGCACAAAAGTGCATTTAATTTCACTGCCTCCCTTCATATCCTGAGACACTCCACTGCACATTCAAATGCAAATGCTGCGAATGAATTGCATTGATTCAGAAAGACTGCCTCAAATGGCTCTAAAAAGATAGATAGAAATTACAGACACCACAATTTCATTGGTTCATTTTGGTCAATAACATAAAGGACACCATTTAATATTTTACCACAAAATTGCATTAACAACATTTCAGCTACCGATTCATAATGCATACACATAACCCCAATTGTTGGAGAGAAAGATCTATTGTATATTTGAACTGTATTCAAATCACTATACAGGAGTTTATCCCAGCAGCTATGGGCCTTAGGCAATGAATGAATCAGTTTTCCTTGCACGTCTTTGAGTGTCAAATAGAATACATATAGAACACAAGATCACACCCACAACCAACTAAACCACCATGCCTTTTTTCTTATACGATGCTAAAATAACAGGGTGAAAAGGCAAAATGATGTGAAGAAAACTCTTCATTTGTCATATGCTATTTTATCTGCTCAATTCTTCCAACGCATTAAAGCAGAACTACTAGAGTTTGTGTCAAATGTACCTAGTGGTGAGAGAAAGGTATTTCACGTCTCTAGTTCCCTTCCCCTTGTACCCTGAAGTCACGTCTCTTTATTTACTTTTATAGGAGTTGTTGTTATGTTAAGCCTTGCTAACGTTAGCCGAGATGCTACATTGATAAGGCTCCATTATTTACATGTTGCACTGAATTCCTGTCCATGCTTTGTCTTTAAATCCCTCCAACTTTGAAAAGCAGGTCCTACATAAACTCCATGTCTCACGTGAGCTCTGTTTACGAGCGTAGGTCAAAGCCTGTAGCTCCGTGTAGAGTTTGATTGACAGCTAAGTCAGCCAATAGTGTTGAGTTTCCAGAACCTCTAATGCTATTGACCAGAGCCATTGAGATAAGCAGAGTTATGACAAGTCTGTTGGCGACAATTTAAACAGCACTTCCTTGAACTTATTTGTTCCAGAAGTAGCCGCTCAAGCTAAAAGTGCCATTTGAAATGCATTGAGAATTGTGCTAAGGATGAACTATTTTGAAGCTGCGTTGGTAAAAATCTTTGGACCTCTGTTGGCGCAACTCTCTAATCTCTATGGCTCTGCTATTGACCAACACATCTCGGCGATCAGTGAAAAATGCATAGTGGTCTATGGCTAATACAAAATATGACAAAGTACCTACTTTCTATCAAAGAACAGGACCAGATTATCATTTTTATTCATTAGGAAAAAATCATACATCATTTCTGGGTTTAGAAATGTTCCATATTTCTGCTTTAAGGCTTGTAATGTAATGTGTATAGTCTATTTCTGCATCACTCCTTTCTTTAATAGAACAGTGAATGTCAAGATGAAACTCTCAGAATTCATAATGACTTCATTAGTGGCCCTTTGCTGGGATTAATTTGAGAGCAGTGCCACCAGTGAGGCAGAGCTTATTGTCAGACAGTGTTTTGACAGGGCATTGATAAGTCTGACAATCGCACACAACACGTACATTTGTGAGACACCTCAAAGCAAAGTTATCTGAAAATGACTGGATACTAGGGCTGCAAATCTTATTATTTTTATTCTGATAATGGCAAATGCAATTTCTGTATCACAAGGAACCAAATGTATCTTCCTCTGACAATAAATGCTATGATTAAATTAAAAGAAAATCATCAGTATGACTCATGTGCCTCCCCAAAGCCCATAGTTGCTGGGGTATGTTCCGGTCACCCGCGACCCCCAATGCAAAAAAACAGAAAATGTATCAATTAATCTTAAATGCCAACTTTGATAAATCCTGGTTTAGCCTCAAGTACGTTTTGTTATCATATCATATCATATCATACAGGGAGGTATTTTGCATGTCTTTGTAATATCAAGCAGCTTTGGATAGAGCATCAAAACTGGCCAACCTCTTTTTTATAGTTTAGCCAGAACAGTTTTGCCTCATTTTGCTCACATCAACACGCTGGCCCGATCTAACTATCTCTGAACAGGATGAGACGGACTGCAGAATGGCCTTGGAACTACAGGGGCCACAGATAAGAACACCCAGTGTCTTTGATGCTCTCTGTAAGCTCACCATCACACAACACTGAACCACAAGGATCAGCAAAAATGAAGCAAAAACAAAAAGTAAATGTCGATGCACAGAAAGGCCAGCGGTGAAGTTTGATGGTGAGACTGATGGATGTGAACTGATGTGAGGAAATAATGTCTCTGGAGCAGGCAAAAATAGGGGAGTATTTGACAGCTTGATCAATACCACTGTTCATTTAGGTGTGAAGTAATGACACAATATTCTAAGGACATACATTATTTCATTAAAGTTGATAAGGGCTTGTAAAGTCTCTTACTTTATGCTTATTTTCTTCCTTAGGCATTTACACAAACTGGCCACTTTATTAGGTAGACCTGGTTACTTGTCAGCAGTCATTCATACGTGTTCAATGCAAACCTGATAAAGTTCAAATCAAGCATCAAAAAGAAAGAGATTCATGTAAATGTGAATAATGTGAAACAGGTTTGAGATAATAGAAAGCCAGCATTAGCTCAGAAAGTGGTTATCTGTGCTAATGGTGACTTTCATTTAGGTCTGTAGAAAACCATATGCACAAAATGTCAAACCTTAAAACTGAATACTGCCTTGGGGCAACTTTATTGAATACAAAATCTACCATGTAAAGTGACCAGCGACTGTGTTATACTGTAGAGCACACATATACACACAGCAAATGTTATGTAATGATACTAGGAAGGTGTTGTTTGCTGTAGTACTTTGTTTGAGTGTACTTTGATCAAGCTGTCTGTTTTCATTATTATTTCTGCTCTGTGTGATATGCAGTATAAAGCTTATATGTTTAATTTAGTCCTGATGCAATTTCATTATCATTCATCATTCTTTTTATTGTGGGCCCAATTTGAATGCTGTTAAAAAGGTAATAGTGGGAGAAAACTCAGCTAATATCCCCTCTGTGAGATGCACTTATTCCTATTTGCACAGATATTGTGACTATTTTCGGCACTAAGCCATAACATAGTATCTCAGATATCTTTAAAACCAGCCGGGGATTACGCACAGGAATATCCAGTATCAGTATCAAATAAACGCCTGATGCTGAGATGGACAGATGCATGTGAAGAACAGAGGCTGGTGCTGCCTCCTCCATATGCTTCAGGTGTGTGGTGTTCCCTCAGGTAGATCACAGAGCTTGGCTGAGTCTGTGTCTATCGCTGCTTCAGCTGCTCCTCTGGGGCCAAACACTCAGCACAGTTAGCTCAGTTTCAAGTACATGCCTCTAGTAAAATACTTATATTTGAGAAAATACATGCAATAGTGTTTGTTTACAGTGTTTGACTGACAATACAAATCTGTTATTGTTTGTTTACAGTGTTTGACTGACAATACAATTCTGTTATTGTTTGTTTGTTTTTGGATCAGTGTTTTAAATGGCTTTGACACAACCAGAACTTTTTTCCTATTAGGGGCCTATCCCAGCAACTAGGGGTCTTAGGTGGTGTGTATACCTTTGACAATAGACATACACAGACAGACAACCATTCACTCTCACATTCATTCACATTCTAGAATCACAAACATGAGGTTTGCATGCTCTATTTACAAACATGAGGTTTGCATGCTCGATTTACAAACATGAGGTTTGTATGCTCGACTCACAAACATGAGGTTTGTATGCTCGACTCACAAACATGAGGTTTGTATGCTCGACTCACAAACATGAGGTTTGCATGCTCTATTCACAAACATGAGGTTTGCATGCTCGACTCACAAACATGAGGTTTGCATGCTCGACTCACAAACATGAGATTTGCATGCTCGACTCACAAACATGAGGTTTGCATGCTCGACTCACAAACATGAGGTTTGTATGCTCGACTCACAAACATGAGGTTTGTTTGCTCGACTCACAAACATGAGGTTTGCATGCTCTACACACAAAGTAATTGTTGGCCAGGCATTTTTTTTCATGTAACCCTATTATACTTGAACTGGCTGTGTAAATTCAACAAATGCATACCGCCAATTTAATTTGATCACCAAAATAAAAGGCAAACAGCTCGTTTAGTTTACTGTAATATATTCTTAAACTATATAACACTGTGGCTATGAGTCAGCAGCACAGAGAAGGTCCCAGTGAGCTCAAGTGGCTGCCTCTCTGAGACAATAGAGCGAGTTGATTAGGGCTGTGAGGCGCTGGAGGGATAAACAACAACATTTTGCATGTTTGTGAACTCTGTTGATGTGATTTTATAATTCCAATTAGAGAGAGCGCCTATGACCACCCTTTTGTTTCTGCAGCAGCCACAGTGGTCATAACAAAAACTTGAACTACATTTTCCATTATTGATGACAACCTCACTAAACCTTAATTACTTTTTACAAATTTGTTGTATTTTTTTCCCTTTGCACCAATGGTCTATTCTCTGTATGCACTGTACATGTGGCAGAATTGACAATAAAGGTCAAATTTTTATTTTGAGCAATGATGGCAGTGGATTATCCTTATGTCTGATCATGCCAGCACATCTATTGCACAGTGTTGCAGGAGATTGCAGCAAACGTAATGGTAGTTGGGGCTGAAGTCATTTGCTCTGCAGCATTATTCCCTCACGCAGACACACACAGAGCATGTGTGGCCATAGTCTTTGGGCAAAGGCAAAAAACAAACAGCAGCTGCGCACTGCATGGTTCCACTGCAGATGTGTGTATGTGATGATAACACCTTTACTAATAGCAACAAGACAACAGGCCTGATCCACCCACATTCACAAGCAAAACTGTTTTTTCACAGCTTTGTAAAAGTAGAAGTTTTAAGCTGTAGTCTGGAGGTTTCCTAACGACATTGTAAAAAAATAAATAAATACAAACCTGAAATGAATCGACCCTGTTCTATGATGTAAAGTAATCTGTCTGGATATGGAATCACCTCCGTCCGCATCCGCAGGTCCTACGTGTGAACGCGGTTACTCAAACACGGTTTGCCGGTTCACTTTAAAATTATATACACAGTTACATATCATAAAGACGCCGAAGTGGATTGGTTTTGGTACTTCTATGATGAGTATTAATTAAGTAATGAATTCATTAATGCCCTTAAGCTGTAAACATAGTAAATCAAAAAGTTTTTGTTCTCTTTTTTGACTTTTCTAAACAGTTACATGTCGAGATGATGAACTAGATTGATTTTGAAACATCTACAATGAATAAAAACAAATTAATTAACTAAATAATGCCCTGAAGCACTTTAATTGAGCCATTAATCCTGCTGAACATAAACAAAATCACATGAATCAAACCTGAAACACCTAATTACCCAAATAGATTTAGATAAATCTTAAATAAAACAGTTCATATCAGTTACTCACGGCCTCTGGATGCTGACTGATGGACAAAAGTTTAGTGTTAGGCACCGATCATCCTTGACTGGACACACACAGTAGTCTGGTCTCTGGTCTGATGTGTATACCTGGAGGGAGAAGGCTAACATTGAGTTTTCATAGTATGACAAATTTAGCATAAATCCAGCTAAAGCATTGGTGCATTAGTGAAAAGTATATTCAGGTATATTCAGGTATATTCAGATATATTCAGGTGTTGTGTGGAGCTAACATTGTCCACACTGCAGCTCATTGTTTATCTGATTTATTTCACTGCAGTAACAGTCTGACAGTAATTCAGCCACTAAATAACCATGACCAACATTTGATGGCCACTGTGGGCTGCATCTGCATGTTTAGTTCTGAAGGCTCAGTAACAATTTTCCACACACAATCATCTCTAGACTTTACAGAGAATGGTCTAACAGAAAGAAAATATCCAGTGAGAGGCAATTCTCCTTGTTGGTCCAAGAAGAGAATGGCCAGACTGGTTTGAAGACTTCATTAGGTACAAGATCTACCAAATAAAGTAGGGTTCAAAATGCTTTTAGCGAGACCCATAGTTTCAGTAAAACGAGTAATGCAGCCACTAAATTACCATGAAAACAGCTGATGGCTGCTGTGGGCTGCATCAGCATAATGTTAAGCTCTAAGCAGACAAAGGCTTTGTGGCATTTTTTACATAGAATAGTTCAAAAGAAAGAAATATCCACTGTGAGGCTGTTCTGTGGTGAAATCATTCCTTGCTGATTCCAGAGGTCAGAAAAGAATGATAATTTCTTTTGTGAAAGTTAATGATAAGCTTAATACAATGAACGAAAATACTGTAAAACATTGTAAAGTTCCGCTTAAGGCCCAGTAGTTAGTTGCAGTAACAGGCTCTAACAGAAATGCAATCATGTAGAGCTGAAACTATTAACACAATAAAACAAATATGCATCAACTAATTTAGTAATCAATAAATGACTCTAAAACATTTGCTGAGAGAAAAGTCTTATTACACACACACACACACACACACACACACAAACACACGCACACACACACACACACACGCACACACACACACACACACACACACACACACACAGAGCAGTATAGCCAAAACTGTACAAAAACATCATTTAAGATGGAAAACGGTCTTTGTCTGTAAATATGCTCTATCCAGAAGTCCTCAGGTGGAAGAGTTTTACAGTAACTTCACCTGGCTCAAATTTTGTTTGTCGACAGAATAATCGATTAGCAAAATGATCTTCAGCCGTGATGTGAGCTGTGGGCTTCATCTGCATAATGGTTAGCTCTACACAGACAACAGCCCGGTAACAAACACTGGTTTCTGTTATGAGACGCAATGGCAGGTGTGATACAGGCTGTAAATGAAACATGGGACTACAGATACATACAGTTTCATTGTACTGGATGCATAGCTGTTCATTTTATCCATGTACTGTAGGAAGCAATCATGATTTCATTTGTTGTACCAAAGAGAGAAGTGCTGAGGTAGAAATAGTCTGGAAACCGAGAGGAAACGATATAAATCTTCATCTCAATCAAGGACAAGAGTCAGCAGTTTGAGCCCAAATGGTTATTGCTTGCGCCGTCTTTTCATTTTGGCATTTTTAAAGTATCAAATATTAAAAATGCAACACACATAAACTCAAATTACATGATACATCATAGTGAAGGCGTGCCAGCCTAGGCCAATGTTTCTCTATTTCATAAAATGGCTAATAAGGGCGCTGACCCTCATTGGATAACCCACTTGTGGTGCGTCAGCCGTTTTATACTTGTCCCTACAAACATCAATGTCAAACATGCTTGACCTGCAGAAATATACAGTGATTGATCCTGTTTTTATTGGTCCCTAAAGGGGCTTGAGAAGACGATTGACCAGACGTGAACTAAGGGCCTTGAGATGCTTGGTTAGATGCACACATGATCTTATACTATTATCTATATCCCTTCCTTTCTAAGGCACATTTTATCCAACTGACTTCAGGATTTATAGTATTTTCAATATTATTGATTTTGTCACTGTAATTAAGAAACATTAATGAGCTATGTTGCTATATTTAAAACTGAAATCTGCTAACCATTGCAAGTCACTGATTTGTACAGCTTTTCCTCAGTAGTGTTAAAGGGTGTTGTCTGTAGTGTAGTTAGCACTTTAAACCGAGTGAAGTCTGCATGCCCTCCCTGTGTTAACATGGGTTCTCTCCTTGTACTTCGGCTTCCTCCCACTACCAGAATACATGCATGCATTATGTCAATCTACTTCTGTTGCCGTTAGTGAAAGAGTTTTTTCGACTGGTGACATTGTAAAGAGTGTACCCCGCCCAAAGCTTATAGTTGCTGTTTATACTGTACCTGATGAGTAACCTGCTTACATACAGTTGCATGTAACTGATTGAATGTTTATATCACCATCATCATGCACATAACTGTAGTTGCCTGGTTATAGGGATTTACTTGCACCTTCACAACCACTGTTTACTGCTGACATAACAGCTAATGTAGCACATATATGTAGATAGTCTTTAACATTTTACATTTTAATATATATTCTCACTTATGAATGCTGATCTTTATTTTCTACTATTTCATTGTGCAGGGAAACATGTTTCTTACTGTGCATATGACAATAAACACTTTGAATCTTGATCAATATTTAAAAAAAATCCAGTCACTGATTAACTGAGGACATGACCTTCATTAGGACTTACATGTCTCTTTTGGGATTGTCCAGGGTTTTTCCTGGTCTTGCTGGGGCCAAGGCAGGTCTGTCCCAGGATCAGTTGCACACTCTAGTTGTGTCCTCCATAATGATGTATCTCCACAGTCTTATTCCAGGGACTAGACACGGCTCATAAATCCTCTTAAACTCTGTCCTTCTCTTTTGGTGTGCAGACAGGACTATGATGGACTCCTTCACTTCTCCGTCCATCCTCCGCTCATTTCCTGTCCTCTGTGCTCATCCCTCCATCAGCAGCCTCCGTGCATCAGCGCCCACTAGTCTTTTTTTTTATTATTCTTTATTTAACCAGGTGTGACCTGAGGTATCTTAAATAAATGTTGATTTAAAACTATAAAAAACAACAATGTAAAATATCAAGACGCCACAGGTACGTTTGTAAAATAGGACAGAGACGTGAAGCTTTAAAATGCAATTAAAATTTATTTAAATAACAATATTAAAAGGACAGGAGAAAACTGTTAAATATTAAAAATGGAATTTATTAAATACTCTGAAATAACCCAAACTAAATTCATAAATGGCCAAATTTATTACAATATATAAAACAAAGATAAAACCTGGCTGCCCCTGGGTGCAGACAGATAATCTGAAAACAACCAAAACGTTAGAAACAAACCAAACAAGGAAGACTTGAGGGGGGGGGGTAGCCCCACCACAAACAAAATAAAACCAAACCCTGTGCTCCCAGACACTCTCGCAGCAACCCACACTCACGCTAAACCCAGTGACAAAACGGAAATACGGGCTAAATCCCCCCACAAGCCTATCCCGGGACAACTAAAATTTTAACTACTAAAAACCCAGGGACAGCAATACACAAAAATGGCTATTTTAAGGTGCAGAGTTACAGACAAAACAAAACCGATCAAACAGATCAAAATAAACTAAAGGGAAACTAAATCCAAACAAAACAGTAGCAGGCTACTCCTTACAAACACAGTGTCACGCGGGGGAACAGGCTGCCACCGGTCATGTGACTCTACAAACCAATAAAACTAATTAAAACCAGATCAAGTTATACTTAAAAATGAAGAGAAGCGTACTGACCTTCCACCAGCGAGCCACGCCGAGAACGACAGCTGGCTCGCGGGGATATTTAAACCCTAATTCACCTAATTACCGGAAGTGGTGGAGCGGGACCTGGAGGACTACAGCGCCTCCACCTGCCGTCCGCTACATATGCATTTAAAACCTAAAAACGGGTCGGTGCCGACCCTAACACAAGACAAAAAAATGCCAAATTTGAACCATCACCATTCAATGCTGTGGATGGAGCGTCGCTGTGGGTCAACCCATCTTCTGATTTCTTCATCCGGCTTAGTATCTTTCTCTTGTTTTTCTGCATTTCTTAAGAAATATAATAACATTCAAAATCATAATATTTCAAATACAGTAAATCCAGACCTTGTACACCTACTTGTGCTCCTCACAGACATCCTTGCTCTGATAGAAGAACTGGTTCTTGCTCCAGAAGAAATCCTTGTGGTGATCATAGACTGTCTTCATCTGAAAGTCCAGACTGTCCCGAGGGCCCTGTGGGGGAGTAGAAACATTAAAACATTAACATGAGCCCTGTAGTGTTTTCAACGTGGAAGTTGGTGACACCGAGTTAAACCACAAAAGAAGACCCTGGAGCTGAGTTGAAGCGTGTTTAACCCTTTGGGCGCCACGGTCGCAGAACTGCTACACCCACTGATTCCACTGTGTGGCGTGTGTCGCTGTACTGCGCCTGTGTCAATGTGCCGGATGTGCGTCGCTTCACTGCGAC
>JAVQKC010206312.1:0-12509 GCA_036025475.1 Philypnodon macrostomus | reverse complement strand
TTCAAACCTGGTTTAGACTTGGTTAAGACCTGATTTAAACCTGGTTTAGACTTGGTTAAGACCTGATTTAAACCTGGTTTAGACTTGGTTAAGACCTGATTTAGACCTGGTTTAGACTTGGTTAAGACCTGATTTAAACCTGGTTTAGACCTGGTTAAGACCTGATTTAGACCTGGTTTAGACCGGTTAAAGGTAGTCCATAAGTTTCCTAAAATAAAAAAAATAAAATAAAAATCTGACCCTGTTCTATTATGTAAAGTAGGTGGTCTATAGTCTGTAGAGACCAGGGGAGGGACTAAAGGAAAACTCAACTACTATTGGTTGACGTGGTAACTCACCCCACAAACTCTTATTTGATGTTGCTGTAGAGGCCAGGGGTTAGGATTAAAGTGAAAATAGAATTATGCCTTTTTTTCTTTACAGATTACACCTTTAAGACCTGATTATACTAATAGTCCCAGTGTGGTCTTATTTAGCTAGATATTCCATTAACCCCAATTTAGACCTGGGTTAGTCCTGGTTAAGTCTTCATTTAGTCTAATAAGGTGATATTTCAGTTTGAGAGCCTCTTTCTTTTTACTGTTAAATATTTGCAGCCAGAAAATACCAGATTACTGAACTATGTGTTAATGAAGCCAATTCCAGGTATGTTTTTGATGAGGGAACGACATTATTGTAAAAAGATGGTGGACAGTATGGTATAGGGGAACAACAGATGACATATTTTGACCTTTTACATCATGACCCTCTTTAATAGTTTAGACACGACTGGCTTAGGCAAACCAGTTAAATATGCAAAACACAGAAGAGTGATTCATGTCGTTGTTCTAGATTAGTCAAGTGGGGGTCGGCGAGATATTGAGAAATGTTCAGATAGAAAAGAGAAGAGCTGAGGGGAGGATGTACAAGGCACTACTGTCAGAGATTTGAAAAAGTGATCGTCATCCAAAATGGTGCGCAAGCTGGATGGGTGTGATAGATTCGAGATGGATTTCTGGAGAATGAAGAAGGATGTAATGATGTAAAGTGCCTTCATTGGGTACAATATGCAGATCTCAGTGTCGAGGTGCGGAGTACAAAGACTAGTGAGTGTAATATCACTTCCAGTTCATTGTAAAAGTCAGCACTAAAGGATTCCCATGTAGACAAATCCCTAATGTGGTCAGGCCTCACTCTAGAACCGCTTGTGGGCTTTTTTTGTACGGAGCTTACAAGTGAGGTGGTAGAATAAATTAGCACTTAATAAGACAAAATAATCAGTTTAGAGTTAATAATAATGTATGTCCTGGCTAAAATCTTCTACATTGACTTCATATTTTTACCTTCAACAATTCCTGGCTACGGGAGGAAAATGTGAATTCTGTTTTTAGCACAGTTTGAACCTGGTTTAGTCCTTGGGTAATCCTGGTTTACTCTTTGTTTATACCTGACTTACACTTAGACTTAGTTTAGACAAGAGGAAGGCCTGGTTTAATTCTGGTGTAGACCCCATTTAGCACTTAAGACAAAAAATTTTAATTTACAGTTTCAGGATTTGCAAAACGTCCTCTATAGACTTCATTGTTTAACCACCCAATTAGGCTTGAATCTGATTTGATGTGTGGTTTGACTGCTTAGTCTTGGTTTTGGCACAGTTTGGACCTGGTTTAGTCCTGGGGGTAGTGCTAGTTTTACTTCATTCAAGACTTCAGTAGGGTATATTTCTTTACAATGATCTATTTATTTTTTATTTATTTATTTATTTATTTGGATGGGACAGTGCACATTAATGAACGTACAATTGTATAGAATCACACAACTTGACATAAATATGCCGGATTTAGCACAGTGCTAATTTTCCATCCGTAATCCCAGACAGTCTTTAACTGATCCAAACTTGTAGGTTCACTTTTACCATACATTTTTTAAGGGATTACTAGAAACTATTTTTAGATGTGGCCAGAAAAGAGTTCCAATCTGTCTAGCCTGTTGTACCTGTAGTACCATTTTGTACCAGTAGGGGTCTTAAGTGGTAGTAGTCTTTGGTTTGCATTGTTAGAAAAGCATACTGCCTATACCACGTTAGCTTTTGCTATTATTTAACTGCCCATTGTAAAACACACAAAATCGAGGCCCAAATGTCAATTGCTATTTAAGACTTAATTTTATTTGTCCCCACTGGAGATATTCAGTCCTTTAATATGCAAATGATTGTTGGTTTACCAAGACACTGCATTTAGCCAGCTTTTACTATGTACATGTATTGTATAAAGCCTACCGTTGCACTGTCAAAAGAAAATTAGCGAGAGAAAGTCAGTTTTATTCAATATACATTTATAACATTGTATATTTATTTATTTGTCTACTATGTCTGTAACTGTAACATGTTTGTCTAATGAGTGTATTATGATTGCAACTGTAACATACTGTCGAATGAATGTTATATTTTATGTCTGGGACTACGCATGGAAATTAGCACTGTGCTAAATCCGGCATATTTACGTCAATTGTGATTCTGTACAATTGTACGTTCATTAATGTTCACTGTCCCATCAAATAAAGAAAGAAAGAAAGAGATCAATCTCAACAGCTACACAAACAAAAGAATCAGCTGTAGTGTTGTGGTTTGAAATCATTAGACCCTTTATACAATTTAACATCACTAACAATGTTATTATGGCCTTTTGTGGGGGATACATAATTGATTACAAAGCTGGATTCTCAAATAAGTCTTCACTCAGCAGAGGCCTAAACTGCTCTTTGGATCAATGCATGTTTGATTTGTGCTTGTGGTAATCTCTTGTTTGTAAACTGTGTTGATGAGCATACCCAAAGCTAAAAAAGCCACAAAATAGAAGTTCATTTTGTGGTCCCAGGTGGCAGTGTTCCTTAAGGTGATGATGAAAAGTGCTTTTGTTGCATTTATGTTAAACCCACTCTTCCCTGAGTCAGACCTGTCCATGGACTGGGCTTTTAGTTGGATTAGCACAGTTGTCTGGCAGCAAAATGTCCCGGGCTCAATGTGTGCATTTAGCATGTTCATCTTGTGCTCAAGTAGGTGTAGGCCTGCTGGGTCTCTGGATTCCCCCACCAATCTAAAACATACTTACTATAGGTTAGTATAGCCCAAGACCGGGGAATAAATGTCAGGCAATGAGCGGTGGATCGCCCAATCCTCCTGGCAGCTTGCACTAATGGCACTGACAAAGGTGGTAAAAGGTGGCAACAGAAGCCACAAACTGTAGTAAAGTAAAGATTCAAAATATATATATATACTTGGTGGAATAGCTCATCAAAACTGTTCTGTTCAAACAATGTCTAATAAAAAAAAAATACATTAGAATCAGAATGAAAATGTAATGTCCATTAAAACTATTGGGCATTGAAGGATGGCTGATATGCAGAGAATTTCCCTAATAAAATTAATGACCAAACCATTTTATTTACATATTGAGATATGTCTGCGTACAAAAATATTGATTTATAGATTTGGCAAGGCCATTCATTTTGATTTCCATATACCATAGTCATTGGACATGCTCTTTTGTCTCATGTCATGAGATGAAAGATGGTCCTTGCCAAAAGTCCTTGCCTTCAAGTCAGTGTGAGATTATGACTCCTAACTGAATAGGCCTATATTATCTCCCAGTCAAGTTAGGCCTTCACGTGTTCTGTAATCTGATATGTTGCTGATGATGTGGACTTGGGGAAGGTCTTGTGTTTTGCTTGCGGTTAAAAAAGAAGTAAAAACAAAAACAGCAGAAAGATGCAGCTTTTCAACTTCAGAGGTCAGGATTATGCAAATAGACTTGGTTCAAAGCTGCAGGAGAGTGGGCTGGTTGTACTGCTGAAAGTTTGTCAACGTCAATACTGGTTACTCAGCGGTATTCAAGCCTTTGACCTTATTTGGTGTAGCAAAAAAGTTATCTGACTACAATGTTCTGATGATTTTTTTATTAAGCTATATTTAGAAAAAATATTGGCATGGCTTAGAACACATCACCACTTCACTGACTGTTGATGTGGACAGTAATACACCAATATAAACCCAAATACAGTAGCAGCACATTCTATAGAAGATGTCACGTACAAAGTGTTTTCATGTTTCCTTGATTTCCCTGATAAGGAATTACTTTATGACCACTGAAATTAACAACACAGATTATCACTTCATTATGGCCCCTGTTGTGGGTGGCGTGACTCAATGGTTGAGCGGTTGTCCTATAACAAGAGGGTTGGCGGTTTGAATCCGGTTTGTGCATACTGTTGTTGTGTCCATGGGCAAGACACTCAACCCACATTGCCTATGAATGAATGTGGTTGTGTGGTTGTGTGATTGGTGTTTGGTGGTGGCCATTGGCACCATTGGCACAAAATGGCAGCCACATCTCTGTCAGTGTGCCCCAGGGTAGCTGTGGCTACAAGTGTGTGATTGTGGCGTGAATGAATGATGGACCCAATTATTCATTCAAAATTATTATGTTAGTAGAAGGGATCCATAGGCAGCAAATGATCATTTTTAGAGATTTGAGAGACTTTTTATTATTTTTATAATTATTTTATTAGTGCTAACTGGTTTCATTTGATTGTATTTACTGTTCATTTCCACTGCTCATTTAACCTGTTAAAAGCCCTTCTAGGAACAGGTGTTGTGAATTATTATTGTCACATTATTGTAATATAATGACCTATGTTTATTGTCTCTGTCCCTAATAAATAAACTTAAAATAATCACTTTTAAATTGGACAAACTCACCACGAAAATTTTAGTTTTTGAACAGACCAAAAAAAATCTGTTTTTATAAAAAGAAATACAAATGATCTGTGTATGTGTAGAGAGCCTAATAATGAGCCAACTGGAATTTCTATCTTGACGGTTTCCAGCATATTCAATATTTTTGCCTTTTATTTCTCCCACAGCACTATCACTTTTAAGTTTAGGAGAAAAATATTAAAACTGCAACAATAAGCCTATAACAATTCTTATCACTGGTGTATTCCAAGCATGTCTCATTGGCTGTTTTAGTTCACTTATCTTCAAACATTACATTTCTCCCCCAGTTTCCATCGAGAGTTTTCCATTTATTTAATAGTTTTAACAACATAAGTGAGAGTCAGAGAAGCGCTGAATTTTAAAATGTTCTCTCACAAAGCCTTGAATGATCAAATCAAAATGATCCATAAATGCAAAATCTAACAGAATTGAACAACACATTGTCACTTTATGTACTTAGTGGTGATAGTGTCAAGAAACAGTTTCCTCCGTTCTGCTCCTGTCAAGTAAACAGCTGATTGGGCGCAACAGTTTGGAGAGAAGTCAACAGTATTTTGCCAATTCAAACATCAAAAGCCAAAGTGTTGCAGAAAGACAATCTTTGTGTGATGTATTTTTAATTAAACTCTGTTGCTAGTCCCAGTAGCATCTCAGTGTAATATCTTCAGGCTAGTAAACAGGGATGACTGCTGATATTGTGTTTACATTTTTACTTTTCTTTTAGGAAGTTTTACAATCTGGCCTTTATTCAAATGTAAACAAACACTTTATTAGCATTTATGATGTAGCATATTAATATACACTATCATATGCATATTTCTAACTTTCTAGTACCTCTAAAATGAGTACAATCTGTAGTTGTGAAAGCTCCTGTTATTGATTATCCAGTAGTTAGTGTGCTGGTGTGGGAGGTGTTTTTTTTTATTATTATATCGGCGAAACAATGATATTATGGAATCACGTTGGTGCGCGTCCGCAGATCCTACATGTGAACAATATAACTCAAAAACAAATTGCCGGATCAGTTTCAAGTTTTACACACAGGTTCATATCATAAAGATGCCGAACTGTATCGATTTTGGTACTTCTATGATTCATGAAAATTCATTAATTAACTAATTAACTTTAATTGAGCCATTCATCCTGCTGAACATAAACAAAATCACATGAATTTTGGCACAGTGATCCGGGCTAGTGAATAGTTAATGTACATATGCAAATTACAGAGGTCAAATAAAGAATGACTGAATAGTGCCCCCATGTTTTTGACCCCTATGAGACCCTGGACACACTTTGACAGAGTGCCTCTACCTGTTGCAGCAGCATCTATCTTTTACATTATTGAAACATTCTTCATTGTACATAATGCTTTACCTAAACCCTCTTCAGCCTAACGACCACCATCAGAATGGGCGTTCTGGCACACAATAAACATACTCATGTTTTTTCATAGATTCTTGATATTCAGTGAAAAGTCCTTCTCGAATATAGGAATAAATTCCTAATGCTAATGATGTTAACAAACAACACTTAACCTTTTACCATATTTACACGCTCAAGCAAAAACACACTGAATAAAGTGTAAGTATTCTTCATGAAGGGTAGAAACAGCGTTCTAAGAGGATTACCGGGTGGTCTTTTGACATTTTACCCTTTTCATTTATGGCTTGTTGCACTTATTGAAAATCTGAGGCCCGACAGGATTCAGCCATTGGATGTGACCGCAGCTGTGGGTTAAGCTTTGGGTTAAGCCACAATAAGCTGGGGGCCATGCACCGAGTAGGTAAGCATTGTAAAGGCAGATATAGTACAGAACCTGAGTGTCTGCTTCATATTAGTCACCAGGAAATAATGTTAGCTTATTGCACACGCACACACACACGTACACACACACACGTCTGCATATGTCACAGCCAAGTGGTACTTGAGCTGCCTCTACAATGTTGCCAATTTTCACAGGAGCAGGAAGAAATTGTAAAGTGTGCAAAATGTCCTCGTATGAGAATAATAAATGCCTCTCAGACCACTAATGCCTTCATACATGGCCAATGTGGGTGAATGTCTTGCCTTGAGGCACAAAGACAATATGCGTTTGGGCGGGATTCAAAACGGTGACCACTGTTGCCCCAAAGCTTGATATTTTTTTATAAGTAACTTTTGCTTCTTCTGGATGGTTGTCACCCTGGCTAAGTCACCAGCTCTGCCTTGTTTTGTCCTTATAGATCAGGGGTGTCCAAACCTTTTTCACTGAGGGCCACATGTCAGAAATGTATACCGAGGAGGGCCACTTGCTGAGGTGACCAATTTCGCTTCACCACTCCTCACTTATTGTCCCTCTATATTACAACAATAACCACACAGAAAAGTGGACTTGACTAGAGTCAAATGCAGTAAAAAGACCATTTGAGCCAATTGAGAGATGAACCTGAGGGCCACAAAAAATTGCTCTGTAGTTTGGACACTCCTGTTATAGATGTATCAAGCTACATTGTATTTCTACTCCATTAGAGTATATCCTTAAAATCACTATATATGTTAATTGAAGCCAGACTAATCTTTTGTGTACAGTAGGAAATATGCACTTATCTATACTCCCACACTATCACACGCTGATGGTGTTAAACTACCGCTGTAGCCACTGTTGCTCTAGGGCAGACTGAACCACACTACCACAATTTCAGGAGAACATTCAGAAATAGGCTGGTGAAGTGTGTCTTGCCCAAAAACACAACAAAAGCATGAGGCAAACAGTAATCAAACCACCAGCATTTGTAATTGCTCTACTGACAATAACTCTTTTTATAATAAGTGTGTCTCAGAATGTTTTTTTTAATGTCTAATTTTTACTAAGAACAGTAAATTTGCATGAATAGTTTATCCACAGTTTCTAAAGAAAATTGGGCTTAAAATACAACAAGTAATTAGTTAATTAGTTTAAACCCCCCCCTTTGACCATAGCAGGTTGACAACCAAATGTCCAATCTTGAGAAATGACAAATCTTTGATGAA
The DNA here is from genome assembly GCA_036025475.1 of Philypnodon macrostomus. NCBI lineage: Eukaryota > Metazoa > Chordata > Actinopteri > Gobiiformes > Eleotridae > Philypnodon > Philypnodon macrostomus. The sequence goes on along the minus strand of JAVQKC010206312.1, from coordinate 4,747 downwards.
CTTTACTGGCTGCGCACACCACAGTTACATTGTCTTCACATTGAGGTGGCCTGTCACGGGCTCTTTGAGAAACTCTTTGTCTTTCTAAAACATTGGAAATCCCCACACAATCCACAGCAGTGAGGAGTGCTGACGAACAGGAAGTGTAGAGAACAGGACAGATGGCATGTTTACGTGAGTTAATGACTAAAAAATGAGAGCCATGCTGGAGACTGGAGTTGAACAGACGGTTAGCTCGACGCAGCAGCCCTATGCACACTAGCTCTGTAGTTACCAGTGAAATATGAGGACTACAGATCCAGAAAAGATCCATCGCTAAATAAACTAACAGTTTGTATTTTGCCCATTGAGGATAAGACAAAGGTTTAATTGTAGCTTGTTAAATACAACTTCAAAACAAGTCATTATTCACTCAGAGGAGCGTGTTTCATTTTAAGCAGACAACCAACTTGCACAGTCGCCTAATTAATCATGATTAAAAACTGGTTTGATAAGAACGTGCCCCACCACCAATTTCACTTTCAAAACCCAGAAATTCATAACAACAAATAAAGTAGATGCACCGGTCACATTATTAGATTAATTAGTTAATGAGCAAACTCCAAAACTCCAAAACAAGTGCATGGCAGATGTTCTAGAGAAAACCTGTTAAAGTGTAAGTAACTTTGACACTAGTGTACAGTATGTCTTCATCAATTTACAATAAGTGGAATCTATTTGATCTATTTTACTTAGCACAAAAGTAAAAAAAACATCCAAAATGTTATCAGTAGCTACGACTGGAAAGCTTTCTTTTTGTTTTTTGTATTTTTTGGCACAAGAGATCAAAATACACTTAGATAGACAACACAGTGGCCAAGGATGTGTGTCTCAACTGGTCTGAAATAGTGTAAATCAAAGACTCTTAGACAATTGTTTGAATTTCTTTACCTCCATGAAAACATACAAAGTAATAAAGCCACAGTATTAGTGGGCCTCCGGTGCATGTTTGGATAGATGGTTTTGCTGACAGCTCACTGATGGAGTCCTGCAGCCTTCAATGCTATAGCTGACACCTCGAGCCGAGATGGTGACTGATGCTTGTCTCTACATTTCAATCAAACTGTGACCTTTGCCCATTTTTTAATCGGAAAGTGTCTGTCCTACCACAATCTGGACTAGGTTTTTTTTTTTTTTTTTTTTCAAAGATGCTAACACCACTTTTTCTGCTATTCCTGAAAGACCAACTGTTTTCCCTCTCGAAATCGAAAGCAAAGATCAAATCACTGACATCTTGCAAATGATTTTTAGCGTGCGAGAGATATGAGTGTCTCAGGCTGTAATTTCCATGCTCACTCCAAAGCATGTGTTTGAAATATGCCTCTGCTCCCCGCACCAATCAAAACCACTCAGCTGCTGAATCACAGATGCATCATGAAGTGTAACTGATGCGGATGATGTCGGCATCAACTTCAAATCTTTGCTGATTGTAAATGTTAATGCCCCCGAATACATTAAAATGACGAATTACTGTGTTTAACCTTGAAGTAAACCATCAAATCTCTTTAAAAGGTATACATGTGTTTGCTTCTGAATCATCCAGATGCAGAAAAAAAGAAAAACGTGAGACCTTGCAAGACTAAAATTTGAACTGGTATTTAGGAGCTTCTTATTTACGAAACTGATTATTCAATTTTTCTTGTAAATATTGTAATGAATAAAGATGTAAGAGGAGATAATATTATCAAGCAGGCCCAAAATGCTTGATGAACACAAGTTAAGCCCTGGTCACAATGGCCCTCATGAATGGCTGTGAACACTCCAGGAACACATTTTTTACCATTTCCTGTGGCCGCTTTATAAGATCGCAGACAGATTACTAATGCCATTTACAAACCACCTAAGAACAACACACAATATTTATGGGCTATTTAGGGTCAGAGTGCCATATGTACGTTTTTATTGGCCTCTTAATGTGGTCCTACGTCATACAAACGCCCCTCCAGCATTCATAAGTTGCTAGTAAAGACGAAGTACGTTCTATTTTGATGTGTGGACGATCATTTCGCGCCGGATATGTGTTAATCAACTTTATTGTGTCAAGTTAAAGCCATAAGTGTACCGTATTTTCCACACTATAAGGCGCACTGGAATATAAGGCGCTCTGTCAATGAATGGTCTATTTTCGAACTTTTCTCATATATAAGGCGCACCGGACCATAAGGCACATTAAGCAAAACAAAACAGTCAGATAAGTCAGTCAAACTTTATTAAACACGTTCACAATAACTCTCAACATTGTTCAAACGTTAATGGGCGTATTCACAATAACTTTCAACCTCGTTCAGTTGTAACATGTAAAATGTATATGGCCATTTTGGGGTCATATATGAACACTAATAATAATACACTACTAATATTAAGGTGAAGCATAGTACCGGTATGTATTACTCCGCGACGCTCCTGACTCCCAGAGCTTTGTAGTTTACCGAAGTCATACCAAACATTTTGACAGAGCGCACAAAATCGCTTGGAGGTCAGTAAGCACAACCAGTATTAATCCATATATAAGGCATTCCAGATTATAAGGCGCACTGTTGGTTTTTGAGAAAATGAAAGGCTTTTAAGTGCGCCTTATAGTGCGGAAAATACGGTACTGGATATTATGAAAGTTTAATATTCAGTTTAACAAGATTCTGTTTTGTTTTGGCCCATCCATTAGTTGAGCATTTACTTCTGCTCTGCTTCATTCTTCCTGTGTTCTGCTATATGTTCTCAACTTCCACTTTTGCGTTTGTCCGGCTGCCCATTAGTTTGTATATCACTGAAGATTTGGAGTCAGATTGGAAAGCACATTCAGGTCCTTCATTTCTGACCTCAGTTCACAGGAATTGCAAGATACCCTTCTGGCCTCAAGATACCCTTCTGACCTCAAGATACCCTTCTGGCCTCAAGATACCCTTCTTGCCTCAAGATACCCTTCTGACCTCACGATACCCTTCTGGCCTCAAGATACCCTTCTGGCCTCAAGATACCCTTCTGGCCTCAAGATACCCTTCTGACCTCACGATACCCTTCTGACCTCAAGATCCCCTTCTGACCTCAAGATCCCCTTCTGACCTCAAGATCCCCTTCTGGCCTCAAGATACCCTTTCTAACGTGGAGTTCTTTACAGTTCCATGTGGTCGACCACCTCGTCACCACTTAAGGCTATTAAAACCAGTCTTGATACCACATTGACTGAACAGCAGTGGGACTCTGCATTATCGCTGGTTCATTTATTTTGCATATGTGCTGGACATAAGCTGATTCAGTGTAAGGTTTTTTTATAGGGTCCACTAAACGAATGCTAGATTAGCTCAGATTTACCCTTCTGTCAGTGAGGCTATCCCCGGCCAATCATGTGCACATGTTCTAAACTGATGTCATGTATGTGTGTGTGTTTGGTCTGGTCAAGCTGGCTTGTGAGGGTGGTTGGGTGGGTGTTTTAGGGTGTTCACATACAAAAATATTGCTACTTTTGTAAAAATTGTAAATTGTAAATAAATACAGAGCAATTGTTTTTAGCATGTAGTCAAAAAAATGTTGGCAACAATTTCCCTTATTATTTACATGTAAAAGTTCATTTGAAATTTTGGTCAGACATCCTGGACTCATTGTTAACACCACAAATTACTCATTCATTTTGGAAAGATGGGACCAATTCACAAGTTCCACTGTACTGTAATTTAACTGGCCTTGGAGAGGATTCCTGCGGTGCTTTAGAGCTTATTGATCATCTGCTCACAGATAAGCTATAGACTTTTAAGAAATGGGCGCCTCACATCATAAGAAGTCAAGTAGTATAATTTACAGAAACAGAGCTAAACAGGAGAGTTTGGGTTTATATAAGAACTACAGGTCCTATAGGCGCAAGTGTTCTCTTGGCGGTCCTGGCAGATTAAAAACCTTTCATTGAATAGAGTAGCACTAGCCCTGAGGTTCAGACCTGCAGACCGTTATATTGTCTGCAATTAGGGACATGAACAGTGGGCCATTACTAACTTCGCCTTGTCATTATGTCTGACCATACTGCCACAGAATTAGCTTCACCAGTGAGGTGGGTTAAAATAAAAGATGTCTGTTGTCTACCACTAAACATAATTTTACCAACCAATCATAACACAGAATTTAATTTCGTCGGTTGGTTGTATTTTTGTGACTGCATAGTATCTGTTCAATTGCATTTAAAAGTAGGCCATTTTATTTTTGACAATTTGTTGCCTTCCTGCCCGATGATCGAACTTTTATCAACTAGACCAATTCTTAAAAACAATTCAGAATGGTTGACCAGGCTAACAAATGGATGAAATCTATTCGTTTTTCTCAGTGAACTGGTCTGAAATATTCACTGATTAAAAGAGCAGCCATGTGGATTATTGTGTCCATTCTTACTGGCCAATGCCATGTGGACATGTAAAACAAAATGGTGTGGAACAACAAGCAAATTGATCCCATTTCTGTTTCCCTCCGAGTTTTCACACATGAGAAGTCAAGCTGATAAACTGTCTAAATGGGTCTCTACTGGTGCTGTCTTCTTGTTACTGTGCAATTCTTGAAATTTTCATGTAAACTTGTTATATTCGGCAAACTTTGGTCTAAAACCGTCATAGTGCTGCCCTCTTTGGGTTGAACAGTGGCTACTGCAGTTGAATTTTCCTGTTGGTCTCAACGGTACATCTTGGTTCTTGCTGACGTCACAGACTGCGGCTCTGGTATAAAAGCATCT
>JAVQKC010206309.1:0-12313 GCA_036025475.1 Philypnodon macrostomus | reverse complement strand
TAGGGAATTTTCTAAATTTGGCAAAAACATTCTTCACAAACATCCAGACAAATCAAAAAAGTGATTAAGGTGCCCGTTGGTAATAGTTGTAGCAGACGTACGGGGCAGACGTATGGGGCCATTTTCGCCGATATACACCTTGCTGTCGGGGACGACAGCACAGGCCTAGTTTAACAAAAGGTCAAATCAGTGCTACCATCACCACTTGTGAAACACAATACTGTCCAATACCTTGAAAATTAATTATTTACTCTGTATGTATAGTGTAGTGTAGTGTAGTGTACTTCACCTCAAGCAGTACTTGGGGAATCCTCTCTCCAGCACTGGCCTGAACATATGTTGGCTACTGAAGTTGAAGGTGTTTCCACCATCCAAGTGTACAGAGCCTTGTAATGTTTAGTAAAAACCACACACCAAACACGTTAGTTTAGACCAATACTGTTCACCACTAAGGCCACCTTCTATAGGTACACTTGAATTGACAAACAGGATGTATGATGCCACATAGTGTGCTGAAGTGAAAATAAACATCAGATTCACCTTGTGTGACTCTTGCACAATGTTGTTGATTCTCCTGAATTTTGATCAGAAGTACGTCAGCTCTTCAGTGTTCATGGTTTAAAGTGATTCTGTAAAATGAAGTTTGTGCACTTGATCTAATCCATCACCGGCCGTCTGTCTCCAGACAGGCCTTTTCTTTACAGCTTTATTGAATTAATATTAAGTTCCATTGAGTTGGAGAGCTCTGAATGAGTTATGAATTTGCAGTGTGAGTTGAATTATGCTTTATGAGTATCACCTGACATCATTCTCTGCACTATTATCTGTGACTGTGCGGAGATGAATGTTGTCTGACTTCCACAGTTGACTGGGCCTTGACATGATTTCATGAAATCTCTGACCCAAGGTGCTGAGCTGTTAGTGGTCGGTGCAGAAAGCCACAGTTGCTCATTCCCTTCATTGATTTCATTTTAAGAACAAAGGAATAGGTCTAACTGTACAGGAGCTGTGTCTAAAATGTAGTATTGTATAAAAGTTTAAGTAGTTCTGTTTAAAAAGTCAAACACATACAGTATTATAGTGACTGTGGTGGTCCCCAAGCTATTGTTCTCTGTTCCTGTTTATCTTCACTGGAGTGAGAGTCAAAAGGGCCCATGTGACATTTTAGATATGACCTTTATGGAAACATTACACAAAGTAGATTTTTTTGAAGGATTTGGGTCTATGCTCCTCTTTTTCTTTTCCTGTGAGTAGGCAGTTATACAGTGTATTCATATATCTTTGAGGTAAAACTGTATCCTTCCTCAGGTCGAACTGGCTGAAGCCATGCTGTGGGCGCAGGGCGGCCATGTGGCAGGTGTGCCTGCTCTCCGCTGGCTTTAACTGTGTGCTGGTGTTCTGTGTGGTTCTGGTGGTCGTGCTGCTCACTCTGGAGCTGCTCATAGACACCAAGCTGCTGCAGTGTAAGTACCACTATCCCACTGTAAAAATGTGTGCCCTGTCTTTTGTTATATTAATGGAATCCTGCAGCAATAACAAACAGCAGTATGTGTGTGAGCTTGTCCTGATAATGCCACGCTAACAATGCTAAATGCTAATCCTATCCCATACATCTATCATGTAATGATTCTGTGTCACTGAGGCCCCCATCAGTCATGCCCTGGTGAATAAGTCTCCCTGTTAGTATGCAGCAGTTAACACTTAAAGTCACCAGGTCAAATAACAATGTGACCCTCACTGTGCCTTTACATCTGGGTTAGGTTATCAGACTTTGCACTAAGGTGCTAACCGGTGCTAACCAGTTTGCCCCTAGTTGTATCAATAACATTTGCCACAACAGACTAATGTCATGTTATGTTCATTCATTCATTCATTCATTTTCATTCATTGCTTGTCCGAAACCGGGTCGCGGAGGCAGCAGTCTAAGCAGGGAACTCCCGCCGTCATGTTATGGTGTAACAGTGATTCAATTCAACAGACTAATGTCATGTTATGGTGTAACAGTGATTCAGTTCAACAGACTAATGTCATGTTATGTTGTAACAGTGATTCAATTCAACAGACTAATGTCATGTTATGATGTAACGGTGATTCAATTCATTTTGACGCTACACCTTCATTCACAAATGTGTTTTATAGAGAAAATATGTGTTTTTTTTCTTTGCAGTTAATAATGCGGTGCAGTTTGCCTGTATCATCCACTGGATCAGTCTGGCTATCCTGTCTGTGTTCTTCACTGAGGTGAGACCTGAGTGAAGTGAAGCCACCCATCAGAGCTCTTGTAAAACCAGGGACTCCTTAGACACCACTTTTTTCTAGAGTACGAGCAGGCACCAGAATAGCAGAAGAGCAGCTCTCTGGCCTGTGTGTGATTTGATTATGATGTTACTGATGAAAGACGCACAAACAAATCATTAGTGACAATGCCATTTACGGGTTATTTATACGGGGTAACTGTTATAGCTAATAACCATGACTTAATAAAATGTGAATCTGGTTTGTTTGGTTAATAGGTCTAAATTCAGGCAGCAAAAAGAGTTTGTCTTGATTATTCATTTGGTATATACAATGTTTCTAAGTCTTATATTTGAATAAAAATTCTTTCTCTCTCCACAGACAGTATTCAGGATTGTGGTGCTGGGGATCTGGGATTACATTGAGAACAAAGTGGAGGTGAGCTCCTGTGGCTGATGTTATTCCTTCTCCAGTGTCCCAGCTCAGAGTAAAGACTGTCTTTATATTTGTCATAGGTGTTTGATGGCGCGGTCATCGTCCTGTCCCTGGCCCCCATGGTGGCCTCCACAGTGGCCAACGGACCCAGCAGCCCGTGGGACGCCATCGGCCTAATAGTGACCCTGCGCATCTGGAGGGTCAAGAGGATCATCGATGGTGAGTGAGAAGGGCCTCTGCTGAAACCAGGACACAACATCCACCTAAATACTTTTAACAAATGACAGCGTGCAGCAAAATACAGTAAATATAATAACAATATTTACATCAAAATCTCCTGCCACAAGTTAACTGCTGCCACCTACTGTACTGACAGGGAAAAGTGGCCTATTCAATTACCATGTTGACATATTGTTAGCTCATGAACTTGATTGTGGTAAATATATAGTAAATCTTTTTTTTATTGTCAATAATGTTTAGATATTTAATGAATTGGTGCATGTATAATTGTGACACACCTGAAAATCATGGACCTATCATAATATCATGACTAGAGCAACCACAGAGGAAATGCCAAGAAGCCAAACTGAATGTGTATTTTAGATGATCACCTATGCCTTGGGATCTAGATTATCTCTTTGAGTTGCTGTCAAATTTGGTTCATGAGCTTTTGGTATGATGTGAAACACAAAATTCAAATACTTAAATATGTGGAGCATCTCATGAACACGTATGCACGGGATATCACAAGCTAAATACACACAAAAATGATCCTCATTTTCTTTGCTTGTCTTTTCTGAAAATTGTGAGCATAGCTAATAATGTTGTTTCTGTGTTGACAAAGCTAACATGTGTCCCTCTGGTGTAGCGTACGTGCTGCAGGTCAAGGTGGAAATGGAGTTGGAGATTCAGCAGTACGAGAAGGCCAAAGCCGTGAGAGACGAGCAACTGGACCGGCTCACTCAGATCTGTCAGGAGCAGGCAGTATGTATATTTTAGTCTCACTTAAACTTTCCACAGCATGTAATATCCTTTCATAATCAGCAGAGGGGGGCAAAGAGCCTTGTAAGACCAGCTAAAAAAAGGTGCTTAGAAAATGTCTTTAGAATTGATTGCAAATTTAGAATGAGCAGTTATCACATTGTCGGAGCATAGCGTCAGTGCACTTTATTTTTTAAGCAATATAAACCTGCATTTTGTGTAAGTGAGAGGCCATCTTGTGAGAACTATGATCTATTTAAAGCCAATTTACTATAACTTACTTAGAAAGGAAGGACATTTATAGTTCATTTTAGTTTAGCTTTTACATAATTCTTTGCTCTACAGTAAGGGTTTGTGGCCCGGTGGTTAAATAGTTTTCGTAGTTTGAGTTGGAGTAGTTGAGACTATTTTTGGATCATTTTTGGATTCATATGCTTACCAATGCCATTAAAAACATAACCAAAACATTAAACCTTGACTAGCCACCATTTTGTTTACATTAGTCCTAATCCTGTGTTAATAATCAATAAGTAAATCCAGTCACTTCTCCCTATCACATGTGTCTGTTTGTGTTCAGTTTGAGATCCGGCAGCTGCGGGCACACCTGGCCCAACAGGACCTGGATCTGGTGGCAGAGCGGGAGGCGGCCATGCAGATCCACCATTTGTGGGGTAAACAGAACAGCAGCTTCCAGGAGGTGGACGGATTAGTGTCGGGGGGCCCGGAGCATCAGGGGCCAGCTAAAGCCCGGGAGCCTGGGGGGCCCGCAGGTAACAGTGTGGAACAGCAGGGTGTTCAATGTCACACACCCCCGGGTCCCTGAAGTGGAACAGGAATACTCAGCCTGGAGTACTATTCTGTCGGTGGCACATATGTCACAGACTTTTGAGTACCCAATTTGAGTTTCTTAGGTTACAGTAAAAATCTGAGATGGGTAGTAACGGGTTGCATGTACTTTTGGATGAGAACAGAACTGTACTTGGCTATAATTATTTTGAGGATATTTTGAGTACATTTTTGTCTACACTACCCACAGACATCTGCCATAAATGTAGTAAAATTACATGAATTCTGTGTATCACAAAAATCAACTGATCCATCTATGACTACTAAAGTTACTGTATATGTTTAGGTTAAATTAAGAATATTTTTGTCCTCTTCAAACTGACACCTTTGAGATTTATACATGAATGGGTTTGTATTTTGTATATAGTGGCCATGATGAATAAAATCCTCGTTCCCTCAGATCACCATGGTCAGGACGACATGAACAACTACATCAGCCAGTACTACAGTGAGCCCAGCAGTGGTGAGTATAATGTCTCATCTGATTTACAGTCACTGTATACTCCAGCCATGTATGTATTTTATTTCATCTCTGCAGACATGGGCATCCCGGACCCCGCCGCGCGGGTCATCACCACCGCAGCCATAGACGTGCACCTGCCCAACAACCCCAGCCAGCTGCCCTCCTCCCTGGTCAGTGCTGAGGGGTTGAGCTCTGGACGTCTGCAGCGAACGGGGAGCAGCGTGAGCGAAGCCTCCACCACCACGGCCTCCCGCACCAGCACCGTGTCCCGCTACAGCGCCCGCCACAGCATCAGCAGCCACACTCTGGCCTCCACCACAGACTGCAGCTCAACGGTGAGAGAAGCCTCCACCTCTACAGACTACAGCGACCAGCGCGTCTACCCTCCCCCCTACAGCAGCCCCCTGGCCTTGGGCACGCAGACCAGGGGCAGTCCCAGTGCTGTGGTGCAAGAGCTGCTGTCCTCTCTGTCAGAAGACTCGTGTCTGACTCAAAAAGGCTTGGACCCCGTGAACCTAAAACCGCCCAGTCCAACTGGGTCCACTAAAACTAGCCCCGAATTAGAACACAGGCTTAATATCTACAACAAGAAGAACCAGGACAGAGTGCTCAACACCAAGCCTCTGATCCACCTGCAGAGCTCCGAGCCTCTGCTGGACGAGAAGTACAGGCTGATGGAGCCGGTGGAGGCGCCGGTCAACCGCCTCTCGGAGACGTGATGAGTGGAGCTGCTCAGGACCTTCTCAGACTAGTGTGAAGAAGGGCCCCATCAAACACAAAACTGCAGGAAAAGTGTCTCCAATGTGTTATATTTGTTTTCTATTGTGCATTTATAGTTTTTAAGATATTAACAATTCTACTTCATTATAAAGTCAGAAATGATCCAGGTTGTCTGGACTATTTTAACAATATTTTTTTATTTAGTTATTTTAGGGTTACCTGGCCCACGGTTAAACTTTTTTTTACCACACTCCTGCATGAGTTTTATGACAAATATTGCAATTGTGATTGGCTTTAGTTCACAGCACATTTTAGATCTGTCTGAAAGCATTAATAATACTTGAGAAAAGACTCAAATGTTAACTGTTTACCTTCCACAGGAATGACATGCCTTTCCGAGAGGATATGATATTGCCTAGAAATTGCAGCCTTTGCAGTTTGCTAATTGCGAATAAATTGCAAATAATTGTGCAGCCCTGCTTCCCAATGAGCCTCTTTGGGTGGCGTAACTATATTTTTTAAATCCCCATTTGCTGAGTGCGCAAACACCATATTCTCCAAAGTGGTGTTCTATTAGTTTGTGTGATATGATTATTAGGCAGAGAGTCACATGTGGAAACACTATGCACACGCCTGTAGTACATTTACGTAGCATAAGTGTAATAGTTAAGTTCCTAAAAAACTATAAAAGCACAACAAATTCTTTTTTTTCTGGCACAAACCAGCACAAATAATAGACACTATTCCTGCTGTTTTGCATCTGATGTGATGGCAACTTTACACAGGTCATTCTCAGATATAAATACGAGTCAACAGCACATCAGCTGTATGTCTGCCACTCTCCTTTAACTGTCCACTGAACCCTTCAGGCACCACTTCAGGAACACCGGCTCAAACAGGTTTAGTTTGGAATTTTACCAGAAGAAAACCAGCAGCGAGACAGATATCTTGGCCAACCTTCTAATGTGATTTCTACTGGAATCAGGTACAAGCCGAGGCGGAAGTTTCGGCTCATTTGATACATTTTGTAAAAGATGTAGAACTGAACAGCAAAATGTGAGCTCTCAAAAGACATCATCGCAAGTTCAGGTGCATCAGCTCTTTCTAACTAATGTTCTTTTTGGTGACAATATTGTTGACATAATTGGATTTCATGTAAACTTTCTTATATTTGTGTTTTAAATGAGCCTTTTTCAAAACAAAAAAAGCAAGCATTTTTACTGGTGAAACATTCAGGTGCCATAAGTGGGATCTTGAGAAACCAACTACCTACCAGTGGTATGGTAAATTGAGCCATACATGATGTTTGGTGTAATTTCTCTGTTGCTGTACATATTCCAGGTCATTGTCACAGCCCAAACTGCGAACAAAAAAAAACACTGCTGCTAAATGCTGAAAACTTCATAGCATGGAACATTTTTTCATTTGCTCCTCAAATATTGCAAACTAACCTTGTTTATTGTTAACGTTAAATGGTGGCTTTTTCTATCTTGACCAACTGAACCTGACTTTGCAGAAGGGGATTTAATAAAAGGTCAAAATAAAAACAAGTTGTCATAGCAAATGGTTTATTAACTTTATTTTACCTGTAGCACTAGGTTAAGTACAACGGCCTCAACAGCTACAATGTCACACTTATGGAGGCCAGAAAAAAACGAAAACATAGCAAAAGAATTTAATACAAATTCTTGTTGCTGATGTTGACAATTGTCCAATTTCAGAGATGTGCAAAGGATTTCTGAGCATTCTTGCGGCCTGTGGTGAATGATGGAAGCATCTAGACTCTTTGTTCTCACTTGTTCAGAGCTGCTGTCATCTCAGGAACAACCTTAAGAGAAGAAGAAAAAAATATACATTAATTATGTCACAAAAGTTAATATCACACATTTGCATTTAGATCCATTAGAAAGGATGTATAATGTGGTCTTTCATTTACCTTTCGATCACCCTGAACCCACAACCATCATGTAAACTCAAACTTGACATTTGCATCTACTTTAGTGTATCTAATAATGTGGCTGTCTGAAGGGATGAAGTTAAATTGAATTGTCTGTCAGTGCAAGTATCACTTAACCATGTTGAGGGTAAAGTACAGCCCATCCATTTTAATACGCCATCTGAGGAGTGACGATGTAAAGTGATCTGACGCCGAAGGTCACAGTTCTGCTATTGCTAATCACTTGTGGGGAGTTTGTTGAACACCTGGGCTGCTCCTCCAAAGGGATAAATAAAACATGAGGGACAGGACACACATGAACTCAGAACTAGCTAGTGTTTCACCGGCAGCATTTGATTCTAGGGTTAATGATGCCAAAAGGGCTGGCAGACAAAGGTAAAGTACCAGCAAGAGACAAGGGCGCAGTGAGGCGTCTAAACAGCCTGGCATACCTTGTGCCAGAAAGATTTATCATTGGTCTATACTAATGTGATTCCAGACTCTCTCCAGGTGAGACTTCAATAGACCTTAGTGCCACCATACCACCATATTCACAGCCACAGAGTTTGGTAATGACTTACTTTGCATATTTAAGCAATAACATTATTGTATGTAACACAGCACAAATAGGGCAACTTGAAAAGAATTGAGAACTGTCAAAGTTTGTTAGTGTCAATAATTGAAGATTTCATTTGAATTGAACAAACTAATACTTGTCAATAGGATAAAATGAGGCCTTGATTTTGACAGTCAAATGTAATACTTTTTTTGTAATTAAGGCCTTAAAGACACCCTGCCTTCTCTCTTAGCTCCAAACTGAATTCTCCTTTTATTAAGTCAGCTCAATAATTGTTGTAAAAGTTGCACATTTCACCAGGTGGAAAAAGTAGTCATGCAAAATGTATCAACCATAAAGCAAATGTTTTATTGTCAAGGTTTAGCACATGTGAATGATACATCTGACTTGATTTATGTAAAGAAGAATAATTCTAACCTTGAACAGATCTGCCACCAAGCCATAGTCAGCCACCTGGAAGATAGGAGCCTCTGGGTCTTTGTTGATAGCAACAATTGTCTAAAAAACAAAATAAAGTTACATTTTGTTTACTGTAAGAACAGAATATTCACTTCACAAAACAGTTCAGTTTTTTTTTTTTACCTTGCTGTCTTTCATTCCAGCGAGGTGCTGAATAGCTCCTGAAATACCTACAGCAATGTACAGCTCCTGTGAACATGGACAAGACAACCAGACGGATATAACATGAGATACAACACAATATAATGCCCTGTAATTTTAGGGGTAAACGGTGGCAGAATCCTTGGGTTAGTTGACACACAAAGTGGAGTCTGCGTGCACCCCTGTAAAACTGTGACTTAATCAGGTTAAAACTTACAGTACAAGATCAACAATCAAGATAAATATTATTAATCTTAAATATACTGGGTAAACACACTCTGAATATAAATTATATTAACTCCCCCTTTCCAAAGATTTCTGAAAATCTAATTTCAGCATAAAAATCCAGTCTGAGTCTCAGACATCCTCTCCGGTCTGCTCTAATGGATCTGCTAAATCATTTAATGTGCTACAACTACATTTACTGAGGCTGAAGTGTAGGGAATCACAGCTGGGGAGGCACATAATGGACAGGTAACCGTTTTACAGGCCACTGCACCCAGACTGGTCCTATACAGGCAGAAATGTCTTTTGTCAACAACCATTGGAATTATTAAACACAGCGCAGGGAAGCAACTCTGGGCCTTAGGCAGGACATACACAGCCACTGGGACATTTTACATTCATTCTCAAGAGTCAATTTAGATGTTTTTTTTTCCTCACAGAGAAAATTGGTGGATCAAATAAAGCATATATGTCTTTGGATGGTGAGAGGAGGTTGCAGTAACCAGAGCGAACCCACGAGAACACAGAGAAGACATGAGGACTCACGAACTCTCTGCTGAGTGACAGGAGCCAATACTCTGCCACCAGGCAATCTCACAATATTATACAAAAACTAGACTAGACTACATTACAACAAAATGTGCATTTTAATAAACCTGAATCTGAAATTTGAGCAAAGGGTGATGGATTCAGCATTACATCTATGAAGACTGTATCGGGCTTAAGAAGATCAGAGAGGTATGGTATGGGCCAAGAGTAACTCACCGGGGCCACAATTTTGCCTGTCTGTCCAACCTGCATATCATTAGGCACATAGCCAGCATCCACAGCAGCTCTGGAAGCACCAACTGTGGGAGAAATGTATTTAGCATGTTTTATAAATGCATGACTGATTGTTTTTTTCCAAGACCACAAACCTGCAGCATTTAGTTTGTCAGCAAGATCATAGAGCAGTTTGAAGTTGTCTCCACTCTTCAATCCTCTTCCTCCTGACACTACCACCTTAGCGCTGGTCAGCTCAGGACGGTCACTCTTGGTCAGACTCTGTTCAAGCCACTCTGAAACTCCCACAGGTGAAGAGGCAGGGACTGACAGGGACAAGAATACAAAGTCGATTATTATCCTAACATTATTTCTATGAACAAGTGAGTGTTTGTAAGATATGCACCATCTTCAGAAGAGGCACTTCCACCTTCAGAAGCTGCAGCCTCGAATGACGTCCCTCTGACAGTGAAGATTTTGACTGGCTCGTTACATTTTACAGTACTGAGAGCATTCCCTGAAAAAACCAAGAGACATATTTTGTTATTCAGGCCAACTAGACCTTTTCTAAACTATTTCAAATTTTTCTATGTGGTTTTCTTCTGTCAAAACAAACAAGCTACTAATTTCAGTACTTACTCACCTGCATATATTGTTCTGACAAAGGTATCTGGAGACTTGATCTCAATTATATCTGAAATTGGGGCGACATCCAACTTGGCAGCAACTCTGGGAAGCAGGTTCTGTGGAATACACGAGAGTCGGCCTGAGCTACAGAAACATGTATAAAGCATACATTTACGACAAGTGTTCCTACCTTTCCAAAGGCAGAAGCACCAGCACAAATGTGGGTGAACTTGAACTGATTTTGTGTAGCCAGGATGAGTGGAGTCAACTCCTCTGTAAAGAAAAGACAAAATTATTTCAAATTAAAGAATGATCAACGTCAGCAGACTTAACTCATTTTTTGGCAGACGTGATCTAAAGTGGTCTACGAGTCTGTTTAGTCTGACAGATTAAATTTAATATACCTGGCAAGGCACCTTTGTACGACTCATGTTGAGCAACCAGAACTGTCTTTACCCCGTGTACTTTGCTGATCTCTTCTGCAACCTGAAAACAACAAAAACAATATGAAACTACTAATCCAAATCTGTACTTTTTGACTTGTGTTTTGGCTTCCCTACCTTTGCACAGTTTGTTCCTGCGACCAGACATGAGACCTCTCCTCCCACTTTACTGGCTGCTGTGATGGCATTGAGGGTGATTGGTGTGATTTTGTCATTGTTGTGCTCTGCGACCACCAGAGTACTCTGAAACCTCTGCAGGAGGCCACTCTGAGGGGGATATAGAAACACAAGTTACATATATATAAGTATAGGCGTAGGGAAACAGCAGTAAAGTATTTTCACTGTCGCAGGGAAGAATGTGCATATAATGCTTGGAATATGTATGAATCTGGACTCTGCATATTACATGATACATTGTGTGCTAGCATGTATACTGTTCAATAATATTGCTAATGGCAGCAATGGACTTGTGACCATGCAGTCAATGTGTATTAATGATTGGTGACCATGTTTTACCTACATCGCCTAATGACTTATAAAATGGGAATTCCAAAGCTCATCCATCAGTCCTGGACACATCTATTAATAATTGTACTTTATGTTACAATTCAATGGTGGTCTATGAATGAATTTCGCCCACTGTATATGTAAGCTATTTGTATTATTATGATGCATTGCCACATCAGTGGCTCTCAGGTTCAGTCACCTTTTATCAGGTCAGCACCAGTCTCATCTGGACACGACTGGACACTTACGAAAGTTCATCCAGACAGAATAAGCCATAAACCATAAAACAATGCACGTGCGGTAACTCTGTACAACTGACATAATGTAAGAATATATTAAATCTGTCATTGACATTGTGACGCTTTCGTAAGGTTGTTGTTGCAAGGTTTTATGTTCTGCTAACAGCTACTGCTAACATTGGTCCTGTTTATTGCACAACATCTCTGACATATTTATCAATGCATTTATAAATAAAACGTCCCATCGACTTGACTTTTTTTGTATTTAAGCCCTATTCACAACAGTTTTGTAGCTTTAACAAGTACACTAGAGCTAGCATGCGTGTACCCAATGTGTAAATAGCTAGCATCGTAGAATGAGCCCATGCGCAAAGCAATTAAATAAAAAGTACCAGTCAAACCAATTTGACAATGAATGTATGGTGTAAAATAATGTACTCTCTTACCAGAAGTCTCAGGTTTGTTTTCTGAAGCGCTCTGTTCATCTTGGCACCTTCTGTCAGTGCTCACACAAGCGCTGCCGTAAGAACTGTGCCAAAGGTCACGCTGCGTCTGTGGCGAGTTCTCGCGAGACTGTCCATTTATATATATATATATATATATATATATATATATATATATATATAATATCGTCCCCTTAGAATGTAAATCCACTCTAAAAAGTCAAGCCAAGGCTTGATATTACAAGTATTATGTTCTTACTAATAAAAAATTAAT
>JAVQKC010206289.1:0-17439 GCA_036025475.1 Philypnodon macrostomus | reverse complement strand
CACCCCCCCCCCCCCGGGGGGGGGGGGGTCATATACTACAGCACTTGTAGCCGTGGCTAATTTGCAGTGCTCAACCCTAGATTTTGCACTGTTTATTAGCCAGACTAGCACACAAGGTTTATTAGACGTTTTGTTTTTCCAATTGACTGTACATTTTCCTATTGGGTCAATAGCATTTAGTAATGATAATAATATTGCATAGGATTTATATAGGGGATTGCCCTTTTCATTGCATTATTCATTTACTCTCCACACCTAGTGGTGGTAAGCGACTATTGTAGCAAAAGCTGCCCTGGGGCACACTGACAGTAACATGGCTGCCATTCTGTGCCAACCACCAAGTGTCTTGCCCAGGGACACAATGACAGTATAGTCCAATTGTTAGGAACTATATTTTAATTCGAGAAAATGGACAATAAGAATTATGTTGAGAGTTATGTTGTTGTTTTTTTCATTCTTTTTAGTATTTTGTGCTTGGGGATAATTAATGAGCAAAACAAAAATCAAGAGCAGTCCTGTATTCAGTGTCAAATCACACTAAGATAAAGGTGAACACAGTGAAATAAAAAGGGTTGTATTAGCTCTGGAGAATGCCTTGAGGCACATACTGAAAGATCTATATGAGCTGTCATGATTTCATCACATTCTGGGGTATGCATTGATTTTTTTTTTTCACATGCCTGAAAAAATTACATCATTTTCATCTGTGATTTTATACAGCTGCAAATATGTTAGAACAATGTTTCAGCAAGAATAAATAATTTGTATTGTAATATAAAGTAAAAAGAGTGTAATGTGAAGCTTGATCGTGGCAATTGACAGTGCTGTACGTTTTTAGTAATAAAGAATAATTAAAGAACGCTTAAAAATAGTTTTGTATCTGCCATGCATTTATGACCAACTCTCAACACACCCTGAGGTTTTCATCCAATAAGTTCCAAACCTTATCAAAGTCTCCTGGATAGTGAAAAAGCACAGACCAATGAGGACGTTTCTTTAGTGTGATTTATTCTGTATCGCCTCCATCAATTATCAATTATTAATCAATCAAGCTTTAAGGTGCGCTTGAGCCTTTGGAACAATTTTATATGGTGTAAAAAAAATTGTGTATTTTTATCGTAATGCAGAAAAATGTGTGTAAATGATTTGTGCTGAAGCTGAGCCACAAAAACAAATGTCAGTTTGATGATGTTGGAAATCTAGTAATACAATTGTGAATAGTGGAATCAAACGTATCTAATATGCTATCTGGGACTTTATCAGGCTTAAACACCTCAATGTAAATGAATGAAACTGTATTATAACATTCATGGCTTCCCAATTTGCATGATAATTTCACCTTTGTGCAGGTCCCATTGACTGATGCACTGATATCATTGTGTTGTCTTTCCCCCAGACTACACAGGAGCATGGAGAGGTGAGTGTTTACTAGCAACATGTTGTGGTGATTGGAGAAGCCATTAAATGTCTCTCTGCCGACAGCTGCTAAGGGTCATTCATCACATGATGGAGGGAAAAGAACAGGAGGAGGATGCAAATCTGCTGAGGAGGAAGTGGCACTTGATGAAACATTTTGTGGATGATTACCCTCAGGTTCAGCGCCTTCTCTCAAGCCATTCCCAAACTTTTGTGCAATCGCTGTTTGAAGAACTTTTGATGTGCACTTGTGGGACTGGGAGGATATTATAAACCAGTGGTTCTCAAACCTTTTTGAGTGGACTAAAATGAGACTAAATTGGGTCTAAATGAAATACAAAACCAGGTATAAACCCAAAATGTAACTATTGCACAGCCAGGTCTACATCAGGTTCAACCAAGGATTAAACCAGTTGTAAAATTACATTTACCAGGACTTAAAGTTGCAGTACCTGAATTTGTGCAGGAAAAAAAAATAAAACAAAACAAAAAATGTGTTTGAATGATGAATGAATCCCTATCACAGTCTATACAAACGATAACTAAAAGATAAGCTGTAAATGTTGAAGTAAAACATCAGCTCCCTCACATTATCCCTGACAGATAAATAAACAATGTTTTAACCAATCAGAGAGCTCCTGTACTGTGGAAGTGTGTGATTGGTTGCACTCTAAAACAAAAACCCTACCTCAAAGTCAATTTTTTTTTTCCGATGACTTCTAGTATGCTGTACTATTGACTGTGTAATTATATTTTCTCAAATAAAATATCAGGTACTGCAGCTTTAATCAGGCCAAAAACAAAGTACCACTAAAAAGTATCGCAGTTTGAGAACCAGTGTGATGGTCCATTAGACAGTAAGACCTTCAGAAAACATCACAACAATATATTGGTTAAAGGGAAGGTGACATAAGGTCATTTCTCACTCAATTTACAACTCCATTTTCTTACTTATTCCAGATCAGAACCAACATCACAAAGGAGCACAGACTATCACCAAGACTATCACAAAATATGTCAACTAGTGAAATTGGTGAATGTAAAGATGAATGGTTTTTTTTATCAATTCCAATCATAACAAGAACAAACCTTTATTGTCATGCTAAATACGGTGATCATCAGCTGGTTGGTCCTATGATCTCAATGTATTTTCAACATAGTTCTATAATCAAGAAAAAAAATTGTATGTCTTACACTGTATTTCTTGCTAATTGGAGCTAACAGAATCCCCTGCTGAGATAGAGTTTCCACTTTGCCATGTACAGTTTCACGTTGTATCTCTTGCCATTGGAGACTTGAGTCCATATATTTGTACATTCAATTGTAACTTTATAATTGCTTTATTGTACCCATAATAATATGGAGAACCAATGTATTCGCCAACAGTACCGTATCTCTACTTAATTGGGGAGCCTCTTCCAATGCAAATCATCAATACCTCCTGGAATAAATCAGCCCAGTGACATATATTGTATGGTCTTTTAGGGTCTTGAGGATGTTGGATGGAATACTAATGGCCTTGCACAATGAAATTACCCCAATATATTCTTATTTAGCATTCTATAGCATTGTGTTTTCACCCAAACAAATAATGTCCTCCATTCAGATTAGACGAAGAAGGTGTGTTGGATCAATATTGACTTGAACCTAGGATGGGTATTAAATAGAATTGTTCATAATTGTCAGATCCTCATACCAAAAAACAGCTAAAAAAAAATATATATATATAACCATTGATTTATATTGTATGGTCTTGTAGGGTCATAGCAATGTTGGTTGGAATACTAATATAATCCATACATTGTTATCAGTTTCCCTCCATAAAAATTAATCTCCCGACTGGCCCTCTCTGATCTGATAAAGACGTGTAAGGATCTAAATGGTATTGTGTCACTTTTTCTCTCCTCCTGTCCCCTCTTCACCTTTGTGGATTACGGTGAGCGACAGTATGATTAGCCTTTAGCGCAGACACATCTATATACATACATGACGGAGCTGTTTACTCCCCAGGTTCACTTCTCAAGGGCACATTATCGGGTCTAACCAGTGCTGCGTGTCCCACCAGCCTACCTCCAACATGCCAGTGAGATATGGAGCACCGCCTTAAAGGGCAGTGGGATGAGAGGGAGATGTGGTGTATGCTCACACTCACATCCATCACTGTCTGCCCCAAAGACACCTTCCTTTGTCTGCTGTTAGACCCAGGATTGTAGTCGTTTTGAGATACGTTTTGTGGAAACTCTCTTTCCGTCTGTCCATCTGTCCGTCTGTCCGTCTGTCCATCTGTCCGTCTGTCCGTCTGTCCGTCTGTCCGTCCGTCTGTCCGTCCGTCTGTCCGTCCGTCTGTCCGTCAGTCTGTCCGTCCGTCAGTCTGTCCGTCTGTCTACTACAGAACTGATTTGTATGAAACTTTCATGGAAGGTCAGGAATTACACAAGGAAGAAGCAATTCGATTTTGGGACTGATCCGGATCACCGTCTGGATCCAAGATTTCTCATTCACTAAAAGGGACAGGGCCTGTGCTCTAAGCATGTCTCTCCTTCATCTCTCCTCTGTTATGAAATCAGACAGCTCTCCTCTGGCCCTTGTAAAGTCACAGCAGAGTAAGACAGCCTGTCATGTTGTCAGTCTAATGCTAAAGATAATGCTTTAAAAACACCAGCACACACGTCAGTTATTACAGCCACTGTTAGTGTCAATAAAGACACGTTTGTCACATTGCAAATGTAAAAAAATAATGTGCTTATTAATAACTCAGACTTAAAGTTGTTTAAATTAACTCTTTAAATACTTTAAGTACTGCAGTTTCCCCCCCTTCTCAGCTTCTTGTCAGATGACATCGTGTTATTAGGCTATTACTGTTGTTTCTATGGTTTTGATCTCATTGTATTAACATGATGTGAATGGTTTTCAGTTGTTGTCATTAATAGAAACAGAGAAAGATAAGTCACTATTTTGTCATTTCTTTCTGGAGGGGGTCCA
The DNA here is from genome assembly GCA_036025475.1 of Philypnodon macrostomus. Lineage (NCBI taxonomy): Eukaryota > Metazoa > Chordata > Actinopteri > Gobiiformes > Eleotridae > Philypnodon > Philypnodon macrostomus. The sequence goes on along the minus strand of JAVQKC010206289.1, from coordinate 13,041 downwards.
GTCCCACAGAAGGGTCTATTTAGAACCAAGCAAGAGTGCTTTCTAGTTGTTCTTGTACTCATTTCACTGAACCATACTGTTTTCTTCTTCTTGACTAATATTTTAAATGAACATTACTCTTATTTGGATACATTTTTGGTTATCATGTAAGAGTTGACCTAGTGTTAATTCTACCCAACTATACATTACATAATCTAGTTATTGCTTTAATATTACCTCCGCCAAGGATTTGTTTGTCTGTCCATCCTTCTGTCTGTCTGTCTGTCCGTCTGTAAGCAACTTAACGCAAAAACTACTGAAATGATTTAGATGAAATTTTCAGGGAAGATCAGGAATGACACAAGGAAGATGTGTTTAGTTTAATTTGGGAGTGATCCAGATCACCGTCTGGATCCAGGTTTTTATTTAAAAGAATTTACAGTCACTTGAATGGGACAAGGCTTGTGCTGTGAAAGTGCCTCTCCTCCCCTAACCCTCCTGTGTGTTGATCAATTTTAGCAACAGCTCTGCCAGAATGTGGGGTGTCCAGTTCCACAGAAGGTTCTATTTAGAACTGTTTATAGGGGAAATCTGCTACCTTGGCTTTCTAATTATTATTATTATTATTATTATTATTATTATTATTATTATTATTTTGTACAGATGTAATTTGTTTTTACTCGTGTTCGCATAAATCAGAAACAGTTTTATATTTTTGTTTTGTCTAATTACATAAATATTTACAATAATAAAGGCAGATGTTATTCAGTAAATGTTTTTTTACTTTTTACTCTTACTTGAGTAATTATTTGGATGACTAGTTTTTCCTTGTATGTGATTTATACTACTCTTGAGTACACTTTTTTGTGACTATATCATAGAAATACAATCACAGGCTTGCGTGTAATAAAGTGGCCTCATGTGGTCCTCTGCACACTTGGTGTGTCGTCTGTTACATTTCTAGGATCTTGAACCATTCTGGTCTTTTTCCACTGACTTCATAGAATTGACCATGCATCTGCCACTCTAGATTTTCCCCGTAGATGTCTCTGTAAAATGTATTTATTTCAGAAGAGTTTTACTCAAAAGGCATTGAGCAGAGTAGCCTAATTAAAATAACAGTTTTATTTGACTTTAAGTGGTGTCAGTATTTTACTGCTGCTTGTCTCAATCTCAATACGTTTTAACCCGGTGAAAGAGCAAATAATAAATATATATATAAAATATAAAGCCAAGTAATAACAAATCAAATACTAAAGAGTATTTGTTTTTTATATAGGGGGGTTTTAAGATACCAATCTTTTAATGAGTGTAAACATCGTTGCTGCTGCTGCCGGGTACAGATGGCTGACACTGTAGGGCCCAGACAAGTGGAAAATTGATAATTTGTTAGAGTTAAATTTGATCCCTTACGTTTGAAAGCCTTTGCTGTTGTTTGTGGGGGAATTCTTTAATAGTCTTTTCCTCTCGACAAGAGCATCACCTTGCTTTTTGAAATTAATTTATCGAGGCTATATGAAGTTATATAGCATCGCTTCTTATGTATATTTGAAGCACTTAATTTCCATGACCTCCGGTGACTAGCGTGCAATTAAAACTACAACAGTGTTAGTGCATAGAGATAGAAGGTATTTCCGTGAGGACATGAAAATTCATTGACCATTCAAGGTTACAGCTCACATGGAGATAAAGCAGGTTCCAATTGGATTATGAATCATTGGCACAGTTAAGGTATTTTAATATCTATAATGTATGTGTGGTGGTAAGGGCATAGCCAGCCTAGATTATCATCTGCTTTAATTGTAGGCCTCTGTCGTTCTTACTCTGTGGGTTTGCCTCCTCTGCTCAAATATCATTTTCTCATCAGCGCAGTTGGACGTCGGCCCGATCTAGTTAGAACCAATGTGATTTCAAATGAGTCCGAATTAGGGAAATGACTCAATTAGTGGGTATTTTTTCATAGTAGCATGCTGCCCAGGGAGGCAATTAACTTGTGTAATGCCAGAGCATGAGTCAGGAGTGATTTGAATATCGAACTGTGCACAAAGTGAGCAACAAGGTCAAATGATGAATGTGTCTCCACAAAGAATGTATCAACTCGTTATGTTACCATGATATATAGATGGGGGTCAAATGGATCGACCAAATCTGCTAAAATAATAATCCAAGGTGTAGGCTATTCGCTGCAACTCACAAAGACACAGCAGTGCACTGCCATAATGCTAAATGAAAATGCTCAAAAGTATGGACCATAAAGCAGCTGGGCCACATGAAAAATACTTCTGGATCATATGTTTCTGAATAAATGCTGTATTCAAAACCCTAAACCAGCCCTGATCACACAGCACAAATGTCTGCCTCAAACATATAAATGATGTAGGCTATTTAGTGCTTGAGTCATAAAGCCTACATGAGCCTGGATCTGAACTTTAGTGTTTAAAGACAAAAATACTGTGTACTATGTGACAGGTGGGGTTTGCATTCCACAAGCTAAGCTAAAGCTAAAGTAATAGTAGTTGATATTACAAGGAGCAAAAGGTAAACATCCATAACAGAACTCTAAAGCAGTGGCTGAAGCCAGGACAGAGCAGATCACATGAAATTGTGCCAAAAAATGGTTTAATGATATTTACTTATACTTATTGTCCTTAGTCTCTTGCTGTTGAAAAAGTGTGTGCACAATGTAAAGGCCATTTCATACTCCATGAGAAGCGAGAACTTTCTTCTTGCACCTCGGGCTACCAGAAAAAGAAAAAAGTTTTTTGGCAAGCTGAGTTTTCCCGAGAAATGCTTGCCAAACTCTACATTGGGGCCACCAACTGTAAGCAGTAGGCTAATATTAATATGAGTTAATCAACATTTGCCTTAACGCTATATAGTTTCAGCTTCAGATGTAACTTGTTGAGTGGTTAACGGTTAGCCTTTACGGTGGCTATCATTGCTTTGCTTAGCCCAACTTGTGAAACAGACCAGTTGTTGTCTTTTCATGTTCACTTCAACCCCCCCACCCCCTTTAGCACAATCATGTCCTGCTTTGTGATGTCTATATCAGAAGAAATATATATATAATATAAATAGATTTCAAATAAATAATAAAAAGTTAAACAATAATTTCACATCAAAGCATTTCATTTAGATTTTAGGATGGCCCATGTGAATGGAAAATGCAATTGTGAATTGCCTTTAGTCCTGATTGCAAAGATCTTCTCTGATAGTGAATTCATTAAACTGTAGTCATAAAGGTGCCTGATATGTTTTGCCAATTTCCTTATTCAAAATGCATACAACATCCTGCATAGTTTACTGAACCTGAGGGAAAGTGGAGCCTTGTCCTTAGTGAGAGGGATGGGAACACATAATGAGCTGTCTGCCCAAAATTCAGCCTGGACCAATGTTCTTGTCACCCTAACCAGAAACATATTAAATCTATTCTAACTTACAAGGACATATGATACAGGAGGGACACAAGATGCCAGCAGAAAGCCAATGGCCGCTGCTGGGGTGCAAGTCTTAAGTGGGTCTAGGTAAACAGAATCAACTCCCCAATCCCAACAGTGAGGTCAGAAAACACCAAAAGAACAACATTAACAAGAATTTGTCCTTGAATAGACTGCACTGACAGGCTACACATGGTGACTGGGGATAGCCGTTAGCTTGTACTGGGGCTGCAGAATTTGAGGTGTTGAATCTTTTTTTTTCTTTTTCAAAATTTATGATACTTTTATGTATTTTGCACTTTTTCTCCTCCTACAAAGTCCATCCTTCCAGGCACCCATACTTCTGACTTTTTGAAAGTTTGTCAAAAAAACAAAACAAAAACAATAACCAGCAGAATTCTTCTTTTTGTGCTAAATTGTGAATTTAAAAATTTGGAGTGACCAAAAAAAAAATCAATCTCAGCCCCAATCTCTTCCGTATTTTATATCTAAATAATTTTTTATTAATATTTCATTTTGAGATAACAACTCTCTACTCCTCTTTGCCTGGGAGAATTCCCATAATACAGCAACTTCAATTTCAAAGAATATGCATTAGTGTTGGACATGCTCCATTTGACATTCTTGCTTTATACATGTTTTGGCAAAACATCCTTAAGTAAAAAGAAGCAATGAAGCTCTCAAATATTTTTTCACTAGAGGGAAAGAGGCTTGTTTATTTGTGAAATCATTTTTGTGATTCAAATGCACAATGTTGCATCGGTAACATTCCTTTGCAATTATAAACTTCCCCAAAAGTGCTGAAACTCCCAACACTAGCACTGTGAATGAAAGTCTAAACACGTTATGATTTATTTGGAACATTTACGCATGTAGTTGTCAAGTTTGTGTTTTGGTAATTACAGTGACACATTGGGAAGCACTCAAGCACCAAGTAAATAGACGGGCTGAAAATGGAACACTTTAGTTAGCAGTCCTGTTGTTTTCTAATTGTGTGCAGCCTGCCTTGACATATTCCCTCTAGTTGTAGCTTTCTTTGGAATAATATATTTGGTCACCAGTCACTTTTAGTAATTCAGTTTTGTTGGTTTGCCAGGGGCGCCTCACTATACCGGAAGAGTGTGTTTGTGTTTTGAATCCAGTCATTTCTCATCTACTCACTTATTTACTTACCTAGACCCTTTTTCTGTGGCAATCCTTCTCCCACTCAAATCCCTGTTTATTTTATTGATGGATTTTGTACATGAAAAGGAATAATATATCTCCAAAAGGTACCACTGTGGTATTGACTGAGTGAACCTATAGGTAAACAAAAGAAAGCCAAACAAACAGCCTTTGAGCCTTGGCTAGTGCAAGCCTCTCGCTAGTCCCTTTAAACCAATTTCCAAGTTTTCTTTCAGAATAGGTCAAATAAATCAACGTTAACCAAAGAGTTTCAAAAATAATAATAAACATGACAATTACTGAGTGTCCTTCACTGTCACAGGCTGCTGGTGGTAAGCTACCTCGGAAGCCACAACTGCCCTGAGGCATACTCACATGACATGTCATATCACCAGGAGTATCTCAGACCAATGCAATACAATCACACTTCATACATTAATAGGCATGGGGAGACCTGTCTCATCTGATCAGTATGAAGTAGTGATTAGTCACTCGGTCACAACTTTTTAGACTCCTTTTCCAGAGGGCAGGATGGCAATCAGTCCTGGGTAAAGCAGAGATTGAACCTCCCACCTCCGGGTAGTGGATGCCCGATGTATTACAGTGCCTCTAAATACCAGGAGAACATCTTAATATGCAAAATTGACTTTTCTTCTCCATGTTGCTTCAAATAGTAACCTAAATGTTTCGAAAAAAGACTCTGAAATGTGAAAAAGGCCTTAAATAGGACCTTAAGATTTTGGTTTGAAACATGTCAAAAGTCAAGTTATGAGTTAAGTAAGTGTTATATAGAGGGCCGACTATCCCAGAGTTTGGGACCACCCACTGTTTGCAGAGCTTTGCTGGTGAAAGGTTTATATCTCCCCCATATATGAAAGGCTGCACTAAAAACAAACAGAACTTTCAAATGAACTTCTCAAACTGTACTGAGAGCCAGGGGAGGTGTGATGACATGTGATGATTTGTTGTGTGAATACAAAAATAAGCCAATTTGTGCTCTTTGTCCAACTCCTGCAAACAGTTGCCCGTATGAATCCTGACACTTTAATCACTGCATTAGGCTTTACCGCAGTTGTTATGTGAATGTTCTATAAAAAGCAATCCAGGTTTGCTAATGTGGACAAGTATGACCCTGAATACTTATAGGCACTTCAAGGCAAAGCACCTAGCACACACTTTGAAGCCTTTCTTACACTGATTTACAATATGGCCGCTCCGTGGGAATGATAATAGAATAAAGCTGTCAGTCGGATGATTACTATAATAGGCATGTCCCAGAAGGATTATGGTATACACAAGGAACAGAGGAAAGCTGTTTTCAAATGAGGCCTTTAGACCTTGTTTATACCTCATTGAAAATGCACCGCGCCACTTAGGCCGGCCTTCAATTCTCTTTTAATCATCAATCGCTGCAACCTAAATAATCCTACCTACATTACTATTGGGTCATTGTATCACATAACCTTATTTACGATCTGCTTCATCTGTGGGCAAGGCGTGTTACAACTGTTTTTATTGGCTGTTTCGCAGGTGTAACACGATTTGTATCTCTTTATTATGTGTCCATGGGGCCATTGATAGTGTGGGCTCCTGTCCCTTTATATGCCTCTCACAGTTGAACAACATGGATATCCATTTCTTTGTACGAGAAACAGGAGCGAAACATTGTAATAAAACTGGATTGAAACAGGATTATTATTATTTTTTATAGGAATTCACATAGGAGGGAAGACCTAATTTCCTCTAGGTTGGTAACAAAAACTAACAAACAAAATTCCATGGAGACTAAAACGGATTTTTTTACTGAAAGTATATACAGATTTTTTTCTTCTCCAAATTAAGTGTATCTTGTGGTGTCCGTGTCTGTACATGGACTGTTTTAGATCACGGGTGTCAAACTTGTGGCTCAGGGGCCATTTGCAGCCTTCCCCTGATATTTTGAAGTGTAACTAAACCCGTAAACAACTTTTTTGCTGATAAACTATGCTGTCTTTTGATTCTAGTAAAACCTTTAACATTTTAATGTAAATAGTACCTTTCTATTTGTCTGGGCACGATTGGGTTACGTCTTGCCACTGCACTGCATATTCTGTGATGCTTTACATTTCAAGTTGTAAAACCAGTTTTTGTTGGAGTTGTATTAAACCATTCTGTGGCCCTCCAGTGACATAATAATACTAGATGTGGGCCCTGGTGGATTTGAGTCTGAGACCCCTGTTATATATGCTTCTATGTGTTGCATGGGGGAATTGTTACAAAAGCCAGTGGTTGCCATAGAGACAAGCAGGGAGAATCAGGGGCAGAACAGGCTCTAAGGGACACATCACCAATGTTTGTTTCAATATGTTCCCGGCATCTTCCTCCAACGTCCTATAATGGCCTTCATGTGTCATGCTGTACTTTTTCAATGTAAGATTTTCTCACACTTAAGACAGGAGGCGCAATATTGTGTTTCTGTGTGTCGTTCCATAGCATCTGCTGCCTTAGTGATGTAGAAGTTACAAGAAAACATCAAATCCATGATGTGACCTCCTCCATCCTCCACTCATGGTCCACTAATACTGTTTCTTGGTCTTTTATAGCCTTTAGTGCTTCCTTGTGCAGTAGTGTTGAAGAGACAGCATCAAACACATAGAGATGAAAAGCAAAATAAAAAGCTGGAAGGAAGGAAGCTGTGTTGTGTGTATGGGTGCCAGTTGAAAGCAAAGGCATATCACAGTTACAGTACATATACAGTATTTCTTAAAGGCATCTCATTTTGTCCACTGTGGGAGATAATGACTATTGTTTAATATGAGGATTAGTGTGACCGCAGATGTCCTGGTTTGTGTTGAAATGCACAGTATTTTTTAGCTCAAATCCAGCCCTTTATATGCTCATGCTCTTTTCTGCTTTATGTCCCACACTGTCCCTGACACATTGCCCTAATGGTATTGAAGGATCGGTGAAATGCAAATGTATTTATGTTAACTATATCTTACTCACTGAACATGTTTCACTTGTTTGTTTTGTGTTCAGCGATCCAAACTGAACAGTGCTGTGATTAGCTCCAACCTCTTAGTGTTACAGAAAACCATTTATATCCCCTATTAGATTACTATTTGTGTTGTTTCTGCTTAATTTGATTGAGCTCTGTTCTTGGTTTTCCTTAAAGAGTGCCCATACAACGGCATTGATCACACTAATAGTTGCTATGTGCACTACCATCTAAATTATCCTGACTGTCACTCCATCAAACACAAGGGGCACGAGAAGTATCCAGGCCAAGCCCATATTAGAAATACAGACATTCTTTACCTTCTTTGTGGACCTCAGTTCCCCGAGTGTAGTATTTCAGTCATAAAAGTTGTTTACGCACACACTTTTTAATGCTTTCCTATTTGTTATTACATTTTATTGTTTATCTGGATCATTGTGTTCATTAAATTCAAAAACCTGACTCTGCATATGCTTTACAATGTTGCTGTTTCCTTTGCCAAGAGTAGACAGTAAGCTCGTATTTCAGTTGAGTGTCGAGCCTGAATGCAAACAAACATAGCAGACAAACATAGTGTTGCCGTCATCAATCTAAAATGTCGTTAAGCGGAGAGGCACTGTCACGGAGACGCACATGTGAAACCTGGTAAAATATGAGATGCAATGTATATAAGAGCTTCTGTAATTAAGTCCCATTCAGCCGAGTAACTAAATAGTAATACAAGTCAATTGTCATGAAAGCAATCAAGCAAAAATGATAACTACACATCCATTCATAAAATGTAAGTACAAAAATGCATACTTAAAGCTACAGTAGGAAACACTGATTTTTTTTCCCCTAAAAGCTACCAACTATGTATGTAATGGTTTAGACATAATTCAGTTGTTCGTCATTTTGCAAGATAGTCAGGAAAGATCAGGAATGAGCCAATATGATGTGAACTGTCAATCAAACACAACTACATGGAGTTGTATGCCAGTAAAATACAGCGCACATCACTGAGTGCAGCCTATTTAGACAAACATGCCGTAAAATGTCTCTGAGACTGCCACAGAGTTTATCTTGGACTTACTAAAGGTATTCAAAAACAGAATTGGCAATATAATTCAGCAGAACGTGTTAATAACATGAATAATAGAGTGTAATGAAAACCAATGAGACAAATGACAAAGATCTCATACCTATACATACAAACCTAAGAACTGGAAAAGTGTAGAAACCGCGGATGCCCACGCTAGACTTTTTCACACTTCAAATGTCTCCACTTATTATTTGTCATATTGCAGTTAAAGTAATAATGGTTGAATTTCACTTTTGGGGAAGGGTGCCAGACTGTAGAGGTAAGAGGATACTGTCAGTTCACCCATTGGCCTCATTAGAGTGTCCTAGCAGGGAAGGCTTGATCCACAACCACAATGATGAGGATGGACTGTTTTCTTCCATTTCTCCAGTAAACTCAGCACTGATCTTGAGAGACAACTGTGAGTCAGTCCGTCTAAAAATGGAGATCCTTCAGGACATTGTTTGAGGAAGTCTTTCCGACAGCTCAAATCCACAAGTAAAAAAGTTGTACCTGAGCTGTATCTAATTCTGTATCCAATAGCTACTTGCTGAGTTTAGCTCGAACTAAAAGTTGGACTGACAAAAGTTGGAACAAAAAATGTGAATAATTTGAACAGCAAATATGCTCCCTAAAGTGCTACCACAGATGTATTTAAAGATGTAGCTTTGAGGGAGTTGGTAAGTGGGCTTTCCTAATGGACTACAACATTGTGACAAGTCCTGGAGTCTGCATGTCTTCCCCGTGTTACCGTGGGTTCTCCAATTACTCCGGCATCCTCCAACCTCCCAAAGTCATCATGTGTGACTATGAAATGACCCTGTAGTGAATGAATGTGAGAGTAAATGGTTATCTGTCTGTGCGTATCTGTCAGCCCAGCAACTAGCTGTCCACTGTCCACGTTGTATCCTGTTTAAGGCCCATAGTTGTTCGGTTAGGCTCCAGTCAATTGACCCCTAACAGGAAAAGCAGAACAAAAAAATAAACCAACAATAGTGAGGTCAGTTCAGTGGTCTGCAAAACTCAAAATCGAGTCAATCAGCATCGGTCTGTTTCCCCATTCATTTTCAAAATAAGATGTTGTGCCTTTGCATGTCACAAACCTAATTATCCATGATGGATGTAAGACCAGTTTGAGACGAGAACTAATAACTGTGTTGATCATTGCCGGCGACGTTGCTGCTTCCTCTGCCTCCCACACGTCAAGACCTCACCTTCCATCGCACTTTGACAAAATAAACCAACACGCATCCCCAAATTATTCAAATTGGACCCAGTGATGTATGAAGATGGAATTGGAGGAGGCCTGCCGTGAGTCAAACCTCCAGTCAAATCAATTCCCATCTCGCCCTCAACTATGGACGCCATGTGACAACAAACAGGGATCACACTGCTCACTGCTAGGTTGCAAACATGGACGGGCCATTTGTCAATTTAGGCGGTGATGCGGTTCGCAAATGTAGTGGTTGTAGTAAGCTCTGTCAAGAAAGAGCAAACGCACCTGACAGCATCTTATATACATTGCATATTAGCATCAATCAACAATTTTCAGTGTCCGCTGAAGAAGGTGATCTATTGTTGGCATAACAGCATGCAGTGCAGCCAGTGCAATTAAACTGGGCTCAAGAGGTGGATGAGCCTTCTGGGAATCCATAACTAAATCAGGTCAGAACCAGGACTAAACTCTTTGATAACCAAACAATTTCTAGACCAGGACAAAAATTGGTCTAGACAGGACTCAGTTATGACTCCAGATTAGATTTCCACTGCATGTGGCCTCGCTCCACTCCGCCTCAGAACGAACTCCGCTGCGAGCTGTGGACTCCAGAACCCGCCAAAAATATGCACACTGTCTATTTTCCCCAGGCACCGAGCGAGTTCACAGTCAATCTACACAGATCACATAACACTAGCAGGAAACTGGAGGAGCAGAACATCTGGGATTTCAAAATGAAATACACCACGCGGACTTTAGATTCCACTACACACTCGTATGCTCACATAAACTAATAAACAAGTTTTACGGTAACTTGGAAGTGCATCCCTGGTTGAAAAGAATAATCTTGCTTCCAGCTATTTTAGAAATGCCCACGGGCCTTAAAGGTTTAACAATCACAATATTTGTAGACACTGACTCCATAAAAGTAAGAGCAAATAATGTCCATGTTTGTGGTGGAAAGAGCCTGGTAGCTCCTATGGATCTTAAGGTAAGGATGAGATATTCCACTTTAGGTTGCACTGCCGTTTCAGATTAAAACATTCCACATTTTGACTCATGCCAGCACAAATATGTAATAGATTTTGCCTATCTACAGACTCTAGAACTAGACAGTTAGCCAGCAACAAGCTCCTTGTGAAGCTGACAACATAGAGGTTAAGTGTCAATTACATTTTCTGAATGACAATATTAATTTATTTATAATTACTACATCACTGCGTTGGAAACATGTCCTATATTGTCTTGTTTTGTGCCATTTTATGCTTTATTTTCCACATTTGGTCCATTATTATCTAGTAACCCTAAAGATCTAGATACTGGGCTGTTACTTTTTGACCTAGTTTGACAAGTGCTTCTATTTGGTGTGATACCCTCCAAGACGGCACTGGGACTGGACTTAGTCACGTGTCTGCAAAAGACTCATTGTAGAGGAAAAACAGGTGAAATTATCTTGAGAAAAAAAATAAAGCTTTATCTTATCTTATCTCTCGATTCCTGCGCATGCTCGTACAAGCAGCTCTGGGCTTTCACACCAGAGCGGACCTGAGCGGATGCAGTCTAAATTAGGGACTGTAGTGGAAAACTAGCATTAACTTAACTAAAACTAAATTACATCTGAACTAGGTCTAAACCAGAACTCTAGCCATAATGTTGCATACAAGGCTGCAGTCAATAGAACTTTCAGATCTGGTCAATGGTCCACAGGAGGTCACCCCACTGCCCCACTGGTTGTCCCAGTTTTTTTTTTTTAAGGATGGGTCAAATGCAGAGAATCATTTCCCATACAGGAACGGATCTAAATTAGTCTCAGTATAGATTATGTGCATAAATATCTTAACCAGTGTTTTTACTTCACCTTTCAAAAAGTGGTCAGCAGACACAATGGCAGCCCATTTTCATTTGATTTGCCCTGCTCTATCTGCCAGCTGCTGCACACATTCCCACTCACCCCTCATACACTTCTAGTTCCTCCCCCATTGTCCCAACCTGGAACTTGATGATCATTCTCCCTCTTTCGTCCCCCCTCTGGCTGTTGAGAAGAGAGTGTAGTGGCAAAACTAAAACCTAGGAAATATGACCTACTAAATATGTATAATTTAAAGTATACCATTCCCCCGATCTTTCTCCCATTAAGCGCCTGACCCAGAGAACATGATCCTGTGGCTAATTCCTAGGCACTACACATGGGATTAAGTCTTCTCCAAAACAGTGCTGGAGCAATTCGGAGTAAAATATGTGGAGAAAATGGGAAATGCATTCAACAGATACTCATTAGCAGACAGCAGTGGGAAGTTCGGTGAAGATGTACTCCTCCTTGGCTAGCTTCTATTTTTGACTGTGCAACATGGATAGAGTGTTGGGCTGAGAGAGTCACGGTCATGCTAAAAAAGGTTTGGTGTTTATGGTGCTGCTGCTCAGGCTCCTGCTGTGGGTTTGTATTTGAGGGACACTGTGAGAAGATTGCACCCAGACAGGGGAAGATTGTGCTTTCTCCAAAATACATTTCATAGACTAGATTAATGTGTGTCTCTGTGTCTGGGTGGGGTTTCTCCACCAGTTTCTAGTACTTGACTAAGATCCTGGCTAAGATCTGGAGAAGGGTCCCCAGGGTGTCCCAATTGAAAGATGGGTTCATATAGATGAGACCATATTTTCCTACATGGACAAAAAAGGTCAATATTATCTAGATTAGTCTTAGAATAGATTATGACTGTAAATATCTTAATCACTGTTTTTACCAACAAAATCAAGTGATGTCTTCAAAATCACACTACAGAATATTTGAAATAGACTACAAAATATTTTCATAAACTAGGCCTACGCTGTCGTCCCCGACAGCAAAGTGTATATCAGCGAAACAGCCCCATATGTCTGCCACAACAGGCACCAATGGGCACCTTAATCAGACATTATGTGATTTCTAAGGGTTTTTATATTGTTAACAAGGCCCCGCCCCCAAACCTTGACCGAACCGACATGATTCCATAATATCTTCGTTTCGCCGATATAATTATGATAGAGGATGTACAAGACTTCAGCTAGATCGTACCACTTGTTGCAGATATACAATAGCACTGGTGACCCATTGTCAAGTTCTGGCCTGACTTCTTTTGTGCAATTCCCCACTTGAAAAGGACAGTCCCTCTACATGAAGATTTTAACTGGATTTCACTCAATAACCAGCCATAGGATCAGTTGATTGTCT
>JAVQKC010206282.1:0-16081 GCA_036025475.1 Philypnodon macrostomus | reverse complement strand
AATACAGCCCACAGAGGGTCTCAGAGTCTCATTTTAAACCCTTATAATACAGCCCACAGAGGGTCACAGAGTCTCATTTTAAACCCTTATAATACAGCCCACAGAGGGTCTCAGAGTCTAATTTTAAACTCTTATAATACAGCCCACAGAGGGTCTCAGAGTCTCATTTTAAACCCTTATAATACAGCCCACAGAGGGTCACAGAGTCTCATTTTAAACCCTTATAATACAGTCCACAGAGGGTCTCAGAGTCTAATTTTAAACTCTTATAATACAGCCCACAGAGGGTCACAGAGTCTCATTTTTTTCTCAGATGACTTCTGGTATGCTGAATTATTGATTGTGTAATTTGCTCAAATATAAAGTAAAAATATCAGGTGCTGCAACTTTAATATAGCAATAAATGCACATTTTATAAAGCCTATACATTTTCACTGTAGGTTACTTTACAGGTAGCCTTAAAACACAAAAAAACAAAACAAGTATGGCCCATCACAACACTGTAAATCAGTCATTTGTGGAGCTGTATCATTTTATCATTTTAAACATGTAGAAAAATCTTTTAATATTTGTCTGGATTCTACCCTGGATCCTTAGAAAACCTCACCAGGCCGCTTAGTCTATCCTTCAAAATTAGCAAATGAAGCTCCTGTTTGTAAATTCTGACCTCTACTGTTTATTTAGTGAAAGTGTTGTTGTACTGTAGCCGCCCGGCAGTTAGAGGGCGCTTCACGTTGAATGAGACACTATTACAAAGTTCCAACGTCAGTAGAACAAGTTGCGTTCCAATTCAGTAGGAAGAGGGTCAACAAAGTGCTCAAAATGGTAAGAACAGTTATCCATATTTAGTTTATTTATGTTGCTGAAATGTCTGGATGTGTATTCAAGCTTATTGGCTGGTTTTGAGTCGTTAAAATGGCGGATGGAAGCGGATGATGCCAGTTTTATACCGGCGTCTCCACCAACTCCAGCGTGGCGCCCTTTTAATGGCCGATGAAACCATGCATAACCCATTTCCCAAGTGTTTAAAAGTCAAACGTTAACATGTATAATGGTAAAAAGGCATACAGATGAGGCATTACTTGAGAACTTGCATATGCCATTTTAGTAAGGGAATGTGTAACTTTTTTTTAACAAAGTTGACATTTGGTGACTGGATGTCTTGCAGGGCTTCGTGAAAGTGGTGAAGAACAAGGCATACTTCAAGAGATATGAGGTGAAATTCCGAAGAAGGAGAGGTAAATGATAATTGAGGTGATATGTTTTAGCAGCGTCTTTACTTTTTAAATGCACTTTAACATTTGCTGAAATAAAGAGAAAACAACTAAGATAATAATCAAATGCAGGTTTATAAATTGGCATTGTACATTGAGCCATTATGTCATTCCAAGATAAAGGAACTATAAACAAAACAATAAGGGAATTGCACTAAAATGAGTAAGGTATTGTAAATTGTAAAATGAATTGCTGTCTGTTAGGGCCCAAATATTTCAAATTAGGGATGCACAGGTAGGGGTGGGCCAAATGGCGAGATAAATCAAATCGTGATATGAAGTTATGAGAATCAGCTTAATCTGGGAAGATGGTTGAATCATGATACAGTGCATTCATTTATGCTCTGCTCTTCACCATCATTTTTACTGTATGTGTTTTACAGATGACTGATGGTAACCTGTAACTTCTAATATTTAGATTTAGAAACAGACAAAGAAATTCCCACTCAAAAAGTCTAACTTTAGGGTGACACAATGAAGTAAAACATTTATGGGTTATTAGATACAGTTAAAACAGTTATTCATATGTAGATTTCTTAGTTTTAAGAGACATGTGCTACTAAAACATGATTACAAAATCAGCCAAATTGGTAATTGACCAAGAAATCCGCCAAGAAATTTCATATCAGTGCATATACTTACCAATACATTATTAAACCAGCATGGATCAATGTTTTATAGCCTTAAGTTTTAGTTAAAATGTGACTACTTTTCTTACACATTAACCAGTGGCAATCCTTGACATGTATAAATAATATAATAGAATTGGCTATTAGATCAAAACAATTCGTATTTTGAAGTTGTTTAAAAATATCCCGTGAAAACACAAACACATGTTGTCAAATAAGCTCATTATTGCTCATAAAGGCCATGTATTGTTCAAATGTCATCAAAGCAATTGATTTGACAAACTATGGGTTAAGGCACAATTAATCGAAATCAAGTCGTCTCAATTAGCAAATCGCAAAGACTGCAGTTTTTTATTATAATATAATATCCTCTACAGAAAACATAATGTATGTAAAAACCCACTGACCTTGTAGGTTTAACCTCTACAAACATGTTCTGGAAGTTTAACAGTTAATATTTTAGTCTTTCTTTTTTATTCTTCCAGACAGGTTTAAAATGTGCTGTGAACTGAATCTTGGTTTAAAACAATATTGTTAATCTAATCACAGTATTTGAGAATCGTGCAGCCCTACTATGATTACAAGTACTTAATGTTAGACATTTTCTGTAATGTATTAATATCGTGCTAAACCAGCATGGATTCCTGCCTCTCGATGATGATCCAAAGCACACTGAGCATGATGTAGTTGGTCCTTCATTTGCACTGGCTGATGCTACTGGTGTTTTCAAGACGGGACTGAGAGAAGCAGCAGAACAAGGAATTTTGTATACTTGCTGGCCATTTTGTAGACCTTAGGGGCGGCAGTCGGTAGGCGTTTGCCATGAAACCAGATGGTCGCCGGTTCGAATCCCCACCTGAGCGTAGCCTATGAATATGATTGGTGTTTGGTGGTGGTCGGAGAGGCCGTAGGCGGAGACTGGCAGCCACGCTTCTGTCGGTGTTCCCCACAACCACCACTGAGTGTGAATGTGGAGTGATTGAATAATGTAATTTTAAAGCGTCTTTGAGTGTTGAGAAAAGTGCTATATAAAACCAATTTTTCTTATTATTAGTTGAGATGAATTGGGTTATTTGAGTTCCTGTTGGCTTTTCAAACTAGGGCTGGACTGAAATTTGTATTTAGTCTTAGGGACCTGGTCTACAAACATGGCATTGGTTACATTTGAAACTGTATCAAAAAAATAATAGTAATAAAAAAGACAACTTGTAAAATAATGACAATCCTTGACATACATCAATCTAGGAGTGGGTGATTAAAAATGTAATATGAAGTTATGAAAATTGGCCTAATCTGGGAAGATGGTTGAACTGTGATACAGTGCATTCATTTATGCTCTGCTTTTCACTGTCATTTTTACTGTAACAATGCCAGTGTTTTAGATTAATAAAAAAAAGGAAAATAAATTGTACTTATTGAATATACATTGAATTTGGAGTTAATATGGTTTTATGATGCAAGAGGCTTCTCTGTAAGACAAAAAATACAAAGTTAACTAAAATCATGATAAAATCATGATATAATTGTACGTATCGCCCACACCTACCTCAATCATATTTCTAATTACTAGAAGTAGGAGTGATATAAAAAGTTCATTTATTTGGGTTATACAAAAACTTGTTTTACCAATTAGGCTATAGTCCTGGTTGGGAGGATTATGAAGACCATATCATTTCAAATGTCAAGTGGTGGTGAAGCAGGTTGTCCACTAACTCCAAGTGGTGCCCCCAAAAGTGGAAACCATTGAGGTTAAAATGATGCTTGTTTTTCCAGAGGGGAAGACGGACTACTTCGCCCGCAAACGTCTGGTGGTGCAGGACAAGAACAAGTACAACACGCCCAAGTACCGCATGATTGTCAGGTTTTCCAACAGGGACATCTGCTGTCAGGTCAGTGGGCTCGGACTTCAAATCACTTATTGATCCACATGGGATATTGCTTAGTCTCAGTTGCACATAAAATCACTCTTGGGAAAACTCGTATAGCTGGGCTACTAGTTTTAACCTGATTGGTTCAACTGGTATAGATTTTGGTTTAGATCTGGTTTAGATCTTGGTTAGTCCTGGTTTAGATCTGGGTTAGTCCTGGTTTAGATTTGGATTAGTCTTGGTTTAGATCTGGATTAGTCTTGGTTTAGATCTGGATTAGTCTTGGTTTAGATCTGGATTAGTCTTGGTTTAGATCTGGGTTAGTCCTGGTTTAGATCTGGGTTAGTCCTGGTTTAGATCTGCTTTAGTAAATGAAACCCCAGTGGGCCTTCTCTCACCACCCAAAAACATGGATGTGGTAGATCTGAGAGTTTCGATTTCTCCTAGCGAATGAATGTGAGAGTAGTTGCTATGCTTTTGTGCCAGTCATGCAGTAAACTTGACAATTGTCCAAGGTGTGTCCTGCTTAAGGCCCATAGTTACTGGTTTAGGTTCCAGATAGATTTCACTCGGAATTAAGCAAAATAAAATAAATGAATGATAAAGTATACGCTAAAATGTCCCAGGCCCAATGGGTGACGACTGTTGCTAGTGGTGGTGTTGTAACCGGAGCCTGACTGGAGTGCTGTTCCTGACTTGTCCGTTTGCAGATCGCCTATGCTAAGATTGAGGGAGACCAGATCGTGTGTGCCGCCTACTCCCATGAACTGTCCAAATATGGCATCACCGTGGGGCTCACCAACTACGCCGCGGCCTACTGCACTGGGCTGCTGCTGGCTCGAAGGGTAAGGACAGTACAGAGCTCTCGGGGGTTTGAACATGTGTAATTTACTTGTAACAGCAAACACTGCAATGGTTTGGTTGGCACATTTATAACACTCCCAAGGAAGATGCATGTTTTAATGTTTAAGTTCTCATTTTGAAATCTATCTTTATGAAACCACACTCATCCACCTTCACTTTTTGACAGTGCAGATTTAGACACAAAATCTCATAAAACAAGATTAAACATGACTTCAGAAGTAGGCGTGGGATGAAATTTTGATATAGCGAGATGTTTATTTTTTTATATCGTTATTGCAGGCTGCTGTATCAGTATATCAGGGAAAAATTCAATCTGTAGTACTAACATTTTGTTTCATATTTTGAGAAAGTCGACTTATTTGTGAGATACATTTGAAATATTCACCCTTCTAATTATTAAATTAACAGTTTTTATTTAAAAGAATTATCAATTAATTGGAATAGTTTAAATCCTGTATTCTTAAAAAAAGGTGATATATCGTAGGTTATGAGCAATATATCGAGTATCGTCATATTGTGATATCATTGGTATTGTGACCATGTATCGAATCATGACATACCCTGAGGTTCGCCCTTTTCAGAAGATAAACAAGCATAGAGGACCATCAGCTCCTGACTCAAATATGAAATGGGAACGGTTCATACACTTTGCTGTGTGAGCTGAGTCGGAGGTGGAAACATCAGCTTGCCACCACTTCAGGGTGCCCACATTGGCTTTTACCTGTGCCTCCGTCTGAATGAGATTTACAATTTTATTTCTGCCAATCCACTTAAACAATGCTTGCATAATCTACCTTTTTTTATTGAACATTGAAAATATTTTCATTTGGGCTTACACTTTACTGGTGCTGTACAGAAACGGGTGATGAGAGCAGCTCAGTTCATGAACGATGGTATTTCATTACACAGTGAAAAATATATTTGAGGGATCAATAGAAACAGAGTGGTACATTGATTAGTTTTAAATTTGATCTATGAATGCGAGCAGAGTGGATGTAGAGGGCTTGTTGATTAGTCAGTGCTAGGGGGGGCCAGGTGGAAGGGAGGGGATAAAGAGGAACCACATGTTTGGAGCTCATGGAAAGGTAGCGCCAGAGAATGATGTGAACGAAGCAAAACTCAACAGGTAATGTTTTTTGGTAGAAACATGATAGGAACCTTTACACAAATGTAATCCTAATGAAATTGTCAATCTTGCAAGTATACATACATTTTTCCCTAACCCTAATATTTGCTGTCCTTATGTAGCTACTGCACAAGTTCGGCATGGAGCAGGTGTACGAGGGCCAAGTGGAGGTGACGGGCGATGAGTTTAACGTGGAAAGCGTAGACGGCCAGCCCGGAGCCTTCACGTGTTTCCTGGACGCGGGGCTCGCCAGGACCACCACCGGAAACAAAGTGTTCGGGGCCGTCAAGGGGGCTGTGGACGGGGGGCTGGCCATCCCTCACAGGTCAGTCTGCTGTAGGAAGGAGGGTTGGGTGATACGCTGGCATTAATCACAAACCAATCGAAATGGCAATTATAATGATCACAGTTGAAAAAGTTGTCATAGAAATCGTGATTAAATATTTTTTCAAAATCGTGCAGCCCATCTCTGAGCAACAACCTACCTTCACATAAGTGGACAGGTAGACACACGGAACAGGGTTTATGTCCCACAGTTATGGTCTGGTCACACTAGTTCAAATTTAACTCAAATTCTGAAACCAGTTTGAACTTTACACCATGACTGAATAAAATGTCACTCGGCCTTAGTGTAGACTCGGAGCTAAACTGTTAACAGAACATTTTAACAATGTGCATGCCTCGTCTGGTTGCTGCCTCTCGATGATGATCCAAAGCACACTGAGCATTATGTAGTTGGTCCTTCATTTGCACTGGCTGATGCTACTGGTGTTTTCAAGACGGGACTGAGAGAAGCAGCAGAAGATGATTTGGTTATTTGAGCAACTATTAAGCTTTTCTTTTCAATCAGACCAGTGCTGTGTTCATACCTTCACATGTTTTGAACACATCCTGTAGTCTTCATCAGAATGCGTTTTTAATATTATGATAATGCTGATTGAGCATCCCTTATGGTCATACAGCTTTAACAAAGAAATGTTACACTATTAAAATTAACTTGAGTGCCATTCAAGAATTTTTCTATACACAATTCCAATTCCAAATGGAGCAGTGAACCGTGCCATAGAGACCTGCGGATTCACCTGGTCTCGGGCGGGAGCAGGCGGTCAGAACAAAACACATTGGGTCCCGAGTTGTGTGAGTGTCAAAGTCAGACTAGCAGTAACAACAGCCTGCGCTTCCTCTGGCACACATCACGTGACACACAGTGGCCTCTGAGTGCCTGTCAATCAAGAATTGCTTGGAGCACTGAGGAAAAATGCAAGGAAAACGCATATTCAGGCATCATATTAAAAATTCTTGGGATCCCTCGGCCGGACAGACAGGGTCTCAGGATCGAATAGGAGCTATCATAAAGTCTTCGGGAATGGGATTGAAAAGTCAGTCCCGTGCAGGTCTCTACTGTACCATAATGGTGCTTTGTATTGACTTGATTAAACACATATAATATTGTTACAGTTGATTATTGCGGTAAATGTGCTGATTTATGTTATTATATTTCCAGTGTGAAGCGTTTCCCCGGGTACGACACAGAGAGTAAAGAGTTCAACGCGGAGGTCCACAGGAAGCACATCCTGGGCATGAACGTGGCCGACTACATGTCCTACCTTCTGGAGGAGGACGAGGACGCCTACAAGAGACAGTTCTCCCGCTTCATCAAGAGTGGAGTCACACCAGACACGGTACAGCACACAACACTCGCTCAGCTCTACATACAAGTAACACCTGCATGTGGTGATGCACCGATATGGAATACTAGGCCGATACCAATATTTCCACAATGTCACAAGATTTATTTCCATCCAATTTTCACCAAGATCTCATATTGATGATGGGAGAGTAAGACCACTGCACAAAGCCTTCTCCAGAACATCCCAAAGGTTCTCAATGGGGTTCAGGTCTAGACTCTGTGGTGGCTAATCCGTGTGTGAAAATGATGTCTCACAATTTGAGCCCGATGAATCCTGGCATTGTTATCTTGGAATATGCCCGTGCCATCAGGGAAGAAGAAAAAAATCCATGGGGTTATTCCAGCAATGGATTTTTTTCCCAGTATATTCAGGTAGTCATCTGACTCATGTGATTCTTTAATCACATAATGTTGCTGAACCTGGACCTGACCAACTACAGGAGGCGCGCACCTCTTTGCTTAGTTAAATTCAGGTGGCCATTTTGAGTTCTAAATATTAGAAACTGGCTTCTGATCATCCATTTTGCACACTATGTTAAGATTGACCATTTATAGAAGCCAATTCTGATATCAGTCAACCTAATTAATATTGGCCAATAACGATGTTGAGATGATGTACTGATGCATCCCTAACTGCAAATCATTCATTAATGATCATATAATCCACCAAGTTCTGAAGTCGTTTCTCTGGGACCCAATTCGATCCCCATCATTGTATTATTATCATGACCCTTTTTATGGTTTATTTGTTGAAATATTTGGTTTTGACCACATAAGAGTCTTTGTTGATTACATTGAATACATTTGAGATTGGTGCGTATTAACACAATGACTGGTCGTTCCATACATTTTAAAATGGAGTTACATGAAGCACTGAAGAGATTGTTTCTCGATGATGAGCCCAAGCACACTGAGCAAAATGTAGTTGGTCCTATATTTGCAACAGCTGATGCTTCTGTGTTTTCAAGACGGGACTGAGAGAAGCCTATTTTTAACGGATCAACCTGTGATACTGGTAATTTTATGTATTACAAAGTCGTCTGTTTCTGTCCGCAGGTCGAGGAAATGTACAAAAAAGCCCACGCATCCATCCGCGCAAACCCCGTTCACGAGAGGAAGCCAAAGAAAGACGTCAAACCCAAAAGGTGAGTTAGAATCTACTTGTTTTTAGTCCAATGTGTGAGATTAAAGCTGCACTACCTGCTTTTTACCCCCTTTTGCATTTAAGGAGAAATAACAAGTCATCTGAGGAAAAAAATTAGACTTTAAACCTCTGTGGGCTGTATTATAAGGGTTTATGTTTTAGAGCAAGGGACACAACTGTTTAACCAATCACACACTTCCACAGAGTAGGATCGCTCTGATTGGTCGATACATCCATAATCATACATCAAAATTCACAACTTATTCACAACTATTTCTATTTGTTGGTATTTGGTAAGTATTAAAAACCAACTCGGTACGTTCCTCCGGGTTTGTGTGCGTTCCTCCGGATTTGTGTGCGTTCCTCCGGGTTTGTGTGAGACCGTGATAGAGGGTCAGGACGAAGAGGAAAGGAGAGTGTCTTAGATGGGGTTTTTTATTTATTTTTTCTACACAAAATCAGGTAGTGCAGGGTTTTTAGTGGTCTTGAATAGCAGCCTGCTCTGAGCTGAATGTTAATGGAGGTGTCTCTTGTGTCTATTTTCAAAGATGGAATCGCGCCAAGTTGTCCCTGGCCCAGAGAAGAGACCGCGTTGCACAGAAGAAGGCCAGCTTCTTACGAGCGCAGGAGAGAGAGGAAGGGGACGGTTAGGCCATCGGGGTCCTAACATACACCAACACACAATAAATGTATTTTTAATGCAACGCAATGTGCATATGTGTTTTTATTATACTTAAGGTTGATTTAAAAAAAAAATAATAATAATTTAAAGATAGTATTTTGGCTGAACATAAAATTCTTGATTTTTCTTTACAGAAATGCTGTCGACCACAAGTTTTTTTTCATTGAGTGCTCAGAATTATTCTATCCCTCACCACTAACACTTTTGTAAAGTTAACTCACCAGTTGCCTCAATTACATTTTAAAGGTCTATTGGTGGTGTCTTCTCTTCATTATTTTAATAGTGTATATGTGTAATACAGTACATTAATCTCATACTGTACTGTTTTGAGACAGATTGTATGTTTGAGTCAGGACACATCCACTGTTTAGTGTGTGGAGATCAGGTATTTAGATATTACCAAGGAACAGAATGATTGATAGCTTTGTGAATAATAATGCATCAATTTTGTATATCGCGTTTCTCAACACCCAAAGACGCATTAAATATTGCATGGGTGTCACACCTGGTGGTGGTAAGGTACTTGTGTAGCTACAGCTGCCCTAGGGCACACTGACTGAGGTGTGACCACCACCAAACACATTCATACGCAATGTGGGTCAAGTGTCTAACCCAAGGACATGACCGCATGCGCTCGGGTGGGGATTTGAACCAGTTACCCCCTGCACCACACTACATGCTTTGACCATATCCCAGCGTGTATGAAAGAATCAATAGATTAAGTGGTATGAATTTTATTTGTGCAAATTCATGCTGGTCTCTTCAATAAGTTAACTTTTTTTTTTCCTTCAAAACAGCAGCATCCTCCACATGATTTATGATATTCTGTACATCTGTTCACAGACGTCAGTGACAAACATGACAATTCAGCATTCAGATATCAACTGTACACTATCCTCTGAAAGACATTCAGTGAGTTTCTATGGCACATGGTTTACTCATTAATAGAAATATTCAGTGGAAAAAGGTGACATTCATAAATCAAATATTCATAATTAGGACCTATTGCAGTGAATCCATGTGGGGGTACCATCAAGTGTCACTTTTAAAGGTCCTATATTATGTAGAATTGAGTTTTTGGAGCGTTTATCCATGTTCTAATGTGGTTTCTACCTGAAACAAATACATAACGTGTTCTGTTTCGTTCAGGCATGTTGGAGTATTTATGTTGAGCTATAGTCCTCTCCAAGAGCTGAAAACGGGATTGACCTTTTAAGTGATGTAACAAATGGGGGGCAAACCTACATGTTGCCATTTAACATCATATCTGATTGGAGAAGATGTGTGTTCGGCTGTGAGGGTGTCAAGGATTTGTTTATATCCCAGAAGTAAAAAGTGGGTGGAGGTTTTATTGGAACCCCCTGAAAACCGGCACAAATGGTTTGTTCCTGTCTTGAAGAGACAAGTGTTTAATCAGCGTTTGTCATTGAGTGCAAGAGAGAGCTCCACAAAACAGCTAGTATTAGATAAATATTGTGTAAATGGTAACCCAAATATATTTAAAATTGTGAACCGGGCAACGCATAATATAGGACCTTGATGTAATGTGTTTTTTGTGCAATAAAGTGAGGTGTGTTAGCAATGGTTCTCAATCTGGGGGAAAAGGGAAAAATAATATTCAGTTAATATTCATTTAGGATAAAAAGCCAACTATGTAAACTTATCTACGTATATAGACTTTTATAGTGATATGTTAAAGATGGCACTTGACAATCATCTTGAGAACCACTGCATGGCTGTAGTCATCGACTCAAACAAAACTTCCAACCACAATAATGCATTGGTTGATTTGAGAATTCCTGTGATTTCAAGTGAAAAAAGTCTGAAATGTAACAAAAATACATTTCCTCAAATAAAAGTAATCAATGCATTTTTGTTTGTCAAAATCTGATGTATTCAAGGATGGCTTAAAAGAATTTGATCAAAAAGTATACTACAATGAGTCACTAACATGCCTTGACACGAGCCAAACTGGCCAAATGCTGGTAGATTTTCATTTTGGCTGGTTACAATTCTACTCTCACTAGCCACTTTGGCCACTTTCATTTATTTACATACCTATTGCCATGTTGGTGGGCAAACCTTTTGGTATAGGCTAGTGAGTTTTCCTAATCGGCAAAGGAAAATACAAAGTAGAAAAATGAACAATTATGACCAAATGTGACTGGCTAGTAAAAAACATTAATTGGCTAGTAATATTTTCAAATGACTAGCCCCAGCAGCCACTAATAAATATTGTTATTATGCAAAATCTTGTGTCAATGTGGACAAATGCATTTTAAACCATACCAATTAATAGTGTCCTACAGTCTACAGCCTTGCAGCTCTTCTCAATGGATCAAATAAGAACAATCAACTCATTTACAGGAGTCTAATCCAGCTTGTGATAGCAGCTGTAAGGTCCAGCACGTTCTCAGTCGATGGACAGCAAAACAAAACAGCTCTAAGGAGAACAATGCAACTTTTGACCCTAATTGAACAGCTCAGGACAGCTTTTTTTTCTATTACAGTCTTGAATGAAAATGTGTTGTGACTAGGGGTGGGACAAAACATCCATATATCGCGATATTTTTGGGCGGGAGACATACTGTATCAGTGTTGCAGGCTGCTATATCAGTATATCGGAATTTATAATATTTTGTTTATTTCTCAAAAATAAAGTCTGGCAGTACTTTTGACAAAGTCAACTTATTTGTGAGATACAGTTGAAGTATTCACCGTTATTATTATAATTGTAATTATTAAATGAATGGTATTTCATAAAACATTTTTTAATACAGTTATATAAGTATATAAATACTGTAATAATTCCTTTAAAAACACTGATATATTGTAGGTTATGTGCTATACAGTATATCGAGTATCGCCAAATTGAGATATTATCGGTATCGTGAGCCATGTATTGTTTATCAAATCATAAGGAAGCCCTAGTTTTGATGTCAAATTTTAGTCCTACATTACCCTTGTTTTAGACCAGGGGTGGGCAAACCTTTTGACCCAAAGGCCACATGGGGTTTAAACATGTGCCAAGTGGGCCGGCTGATATTGTATTATTTATAAACTGGTTACTGCAGGTTATAACAACGTGAGTGATAAATTCGCAATATTTTATCATTTAAAAATATGAGAACATGCTTGGTGAGCCGGATTAAAAAGCCCCAAGGGCCGCATGTGGCCCCCGGGCCGCAGTTTGCCCACCCCTGTTCTTACTTAGTCTCAACTCGTGGCAATTTTAACCAGTAAAATAAAGGAAGTATTTCTGTTTAATTGAATGTGCATACAAAAGTCAATATCTCTATATTCATGACTAAATTTGTGATTTCAGGGTGAATGAAGCTTTCTTCAATAGATAAAAATTGGCTTTTTGTGGTCGAATGTGCAGGTTTTTTAATGTTCTTTTGTATTTGGTCTGTGCTTATAGGCAAAAATGTGCACTGTACCCCTTTACATATCAAGCCGGTGACAGCATGAGGTCAATGAAATGTTGATTTTGTGAAGACGGAGCGAGGAGGTAGTGTCTCTGTTAGAAATGCAGCTTTCTCTTTCAGCACTTTACAAGACAAGGTTCAAGGTTGTATGAGGTACCTGCAAGGATTTTATATGCAATTTAATACCTACGTTATATTGTAGGTGATATTGATAAAACCAATAAATAACCCAATGCACTTTACAACCGAGTCTGTCATTAAGTCAGACAAGGTATATTCTGTAAGTGTTAAAATAAGAAAAGAAAATATTAAAAATACTTCAAATTGACTATCTAACACTGTTCTGTGAGCTACAATTGGTCAAAGTAGTATCCCACAAACTCTGATTCAGTAGAGGCCAGGGGAGGGACTATAGTAACATAATTATGACACATTACCTACTAAGGCATTTTTTAAGTTGTCTTGCCCAAGCGCCTCCTCCCCCGGTCCATATGGAGGAAACAAAAACTGACTGAGCTGATTCGAGGTGTTGAAAAGGAGTCAGTGATGATAAAATGACTAAAAAATGTGGCTCAGAAAACCACTGTCATGTTTTTGATGAGGAAATATTGTAGAATGCTCAGTCCACTTTGCACAATAGTTCCCCTTTAAAAATAATCTAGAAAAACATCTGCACGTACCACATACAACCTTACCGTCTGAATATGACAAAATATAAATATGATATGAATTGATGATTTTACGAGTCCTTGGTGTGTGAGATCTGCCTCCATAGCAAAGCCTTCAGGTTGTTGAGGATAAGGGAGTGCTCCATATTCATTTGTGCACTGCCCTTCAGAGCCATGCAGGCGTACAACTGTCTCTCCAGCTCCTCCCTCAGCTCTGATGGCGCCCCCCGCAGGATGTAGTCCTTCAGCACACTACAGGCTTTGGCCAGGTTGGGTTTTAGAGGCTCTTCTCTGCACCGCTTCTCCTCCGCGTCACAAGAAGAACGGCAATCTCCTCTGTACGCACAATCAGAGTCTGTCTGGCATTTGAGAACTTTCATTTTTTGTCTGAACTGTTCTTCAGAAATGACCGCT
The DNA here is from genome assembly GCA_036025475.1 of Philypnodon macrostomus. Classification (NCBI taxonomy): domain Eukaryota; kingdom Metazoa; phylum Chordata; class Actinopteri; order Gobiiformes; family Eleotridae; genus Philypnodon; species Philypnodon macrostomus. The sequence goes on along the minus strand of JAVQKC010206282.1, from coordinate 2,294 downwards.
CGGTTGTCGGTCAGCCGCAGCTCGTATTTGTCTGTGTACCTAAAAAATAAATTAAATAAAATCCAGTTAGAAATCTAGAAGTAATCATGGACTCGAACATCTGTAGGAGTATTTTACCATCTGAAAAACATCACTCAGGTTTCTGCACTGATCTCCTGTCACTCAGAGAATAGACTCTTGTGTATGAGTTTCTCCATGGCTTAGCACCAAAGTACATCTCTGACATATTGGTCCCATATGAACCATCTCGGACCCTGAGAATCAGAGATCAGGCACTAGACTGGAATAGTCTCCCTGAAGATGGCCACTACTCTCTTAATGTTGGCCTCTCCATTGGCCCAAATGGTCTTTTTACTGCATGTGACTCTACATTATCCAGGTCCAGGTCTGTTGTGGTTGTCAGAAAACAGATACAACTGAAGAAAAATCTGTCATGTGGCCCACAGTAAAAAAAGTTTGTGCACCCCTGGTCTAAAACGGAACTCGTCTCCAGGAAAATATATCCAGGGAAATTGTTCACTGATCATTTAGCTTGAATTAAGTGAAAACCAGTCAGAATTACATTGAGGTGGGTCAAATAATATAGGCCGTATTAAACATATCTAAATTAGTCAAAACACCTCAAAATAAAGCTTAACACTCCTAGTTTACTTAGTCCTGGTTCTGACCTTCTGAACTAGTTTACACCTGGTTTAGTTAATTGTTAACACCTGGTTTAGTTAATCGTTGCGACCTGGTTTAGTTAATCGTCTAGACCTGGTTTAGTCCTTGTTCTGACCTGGTTTTGAGCTAGTTTACACATGGTTTAGTTAATCGTTGAAACCTGGTTTAGTCCTTGGTCTGACCTGGTTTTGAGCTTGTTTATACCTGGGTTAGTTATTCGTTTAGACCTGGTTTAGACCTGGTTTTGAGCTAGTTTACACCTGGTTTAGTTACTCATTTAGACCTGGTTTAGTCCTTGTTCTGACCTAGTTTTGAGGTAGTTTACACCGATTTAGTACTTCTTCTGACCTGGTTTTGAGCTAGTTTATATCTGGTTTAGTTAATCGTTGAGACCTGGTTTAGTCCTTGTTCTGACCTGGATTTGAGCTTGTTTATACCTGGTTTAGTTATTCGTTTAGACCTGGTTTAGACCTGGTTTTGAGCTAGTTTACACCTGGTTTAGTTAATTGTTCAGACCTGGTTTAGTACTTCTTCTGACCTGGTTTTGAGCTAGTTTACACCACTGCACAAAAGTAGGATATGGGATTAAGCTGGGATATCTTGGTTATCCTGGTTCAACCTATCCGTGATCCAGTCGCACAAAAGCGGGATAGTGGAAAGTGGAATATGTTATGACATAAATTACCCTAGAGAGTTATTGTTTGGTGCTAGCCTGCTCCAGACCAGGCTAAGTTCCAGGATCCATTTAATCTCATCCTTTATTTCAGTCAGCAGTCACTACAGACGGAGGCCAATTTGTGATCATTCATTTCAATAATTGTAGATAAATTATGATTTTAGATACCTACTGACCCTCTGCCACAGATTCACCATAGCAACTAGAGTTCTTTTCCCTGTCGGAGGCGGAAATCCTCATGCAAGCTTATGATGTGCGTTGATTGGTCTAATAGTCTTCATCTTAGACCTGGTTTAGGCTCATTTTGTCCAATAAAATGGTACATGGACAGATGTCTATATGCTGAGGTTGTACCTGGTGAGCTGTGCTATACAAGTAAGCCTGCCATTCCTTACCCGAACATGGCTGCGTTCAGATCACAGATGAGGAAGCTCCCGTAGGTCCCGTGGAAGATGTCCTCTACCAACTCCAGCAGGCCCATGGAGATCTTGGCTTTGCGCGGCCAGGAGGGCGTGAACCACTGGTCCATGGTGCGCTGTAGACCGGCGGGAGCCCATGAAGAGAGGGGCCAGGGCAGGGACAGGCCGTACAGGGGCCCGTAGTGAACCCTCTCTGTCATGTACAGGTCTCCACAGAAACCCAGCAGACGAGGGGTGTGGCCTCTGTCCTGGAGCAGCAGGCCCAGCAGAACCTGAAACAATTCAATTCAATTTTATTTATATAGCCCTATATCACAACAATGTTGCCTCTGCTTCACAGAAAGATGTATGTAAACAATAAACAAGGTCATTGCAAACAATAAACACACAAACAAAAGGACTGTCCCAGGACATCCCCTGTCCTTAGACCCTCCATCACGGTCAGGAACAACTCCACAAAAAACATTTAAGCATGGGGAAAAGAGAAACCTTAGGGAAAACCACTCCCAGGACAGACTATAGATGTGTCCAGGACT
>JAVQKC010206280.1:0-23970 GCA_036025475.1 Philypnodon macrostomus | reverse complement strand
CTTACCATCATCAGGTGTGACTGTGGAGTGAATGAATAATTCAAAATATGTAAAGCGTCTTTGAGTAGTTGTGAAAAGCGCTATATAAAATTGATGAATTATTATTATTATTATTATTTCAAATGAACTCTGCAAAAATACCCATCACACTTTCGTTATTTGGAGCGGCCGGCCCCCTTTTAACGTATTTCGCTGAGCTTTGATATTAAAAGGATGTTCTCTCATTGAAAATAATCGTGCTATGTCTGTGAGTTAGCTGGTCGAACTCTTAAAATACAGATTTATTGGAAAAATGTATGGGAAAAATGTATGAGATTTTTACTTCTGGAACCAGAGGGGGGCGAGCTCTGTTGTCTGCTCTGCTTTTTTCTGTTTAAACAAAGACTGATTTGTTAGCACTCATTGGCATATAGCAATAACATCCACATAATGTATAAATATGTTCAGACCTGGACTGTATTTTGTGAATATATATATATGAACATGAACAGGCTTTAGGGTCATTAGAGCAGGTTCTCTTTATCATGTTAACACACTGGTATTATACAATGAATGAGGTCAATTATTCTTCTACAGTAAACCCAATCAGTGCTTGCTGATCAGCCTTTGATGATCAGCCCTATTCATCATGAAGCCTTTATAACCAGCTGCTATACTGTTGCAACATAAATCCATGCATTGAGTTTCCACAGAACTGGTGACACATTCAGAGCAAATGAGGATATTGACCTAAGTTGAGATGCGGAAAACTAGAAAAAAAGAAAATTATATAAAATGAAAGAAGCCTGTTCTACACTGTACCTTATATTTTCGAAATCTGCATTGCTTTGCATTGTGGGAGTGAATGGTTGACTTTCAGTGCATGTCTTTAAGCTTCAGTTCAAGCTAATTTTGTTAAATAATTAGTTAATTAAATAAAATAAACAGTTTTGATATTTTAGGATATTAGGTCACTTTATATACAAATAAAAATGATAACGTTTTATAATTTTCTACACATTTTAAACTGTCTGGTTTTGGTGAAAGTGTATGAGGTCAGCTAAGACAATCTTATGCACAAAATTATACAAATGAAAAATGACTAAAGTGAAAAAAAGAAATCGGAGCAGGTGCAGCCGCAGTTTAATTCTGCGCTCTGATTGGCTCTCGCTAAAGTCTCACGGCCCAATGGGATCAATTACAGGAAGAGAGGCATCCTCTGCCACCTGCTGTTCCCCAACGGGACAGTTTTACACCCGCTGCACAGGTGTTCAGGCCAATGCATATCACATAATTAAGCCAAAACTTAGAAGATAGAGAGCAACCGGTGTTACATAATTGTATTTTATTCAAATCATACATAATATTTAAATGATTGTCTGTGTGTATTTTATCAGATCTGGACTGTTTTTTATGTAGTGTCCATCTTTGTAGCAGTAGTTCATTTTACCATTTGTCACCAAGCATTAACCAAGCAATAAATGACTTACTTCAACTGTGGCAGTGGCGCCACATGCATGACATGACACATACATACATGACTGAGGATTGAATGAATAATGTAATTGTAATCCGTCTTCACAAAAGTGCTGTATAAAACCAATATTATATTAAGTAGATGAGAAATTGCGGGTCAAACTATCAGTTATTTACCACAGTATATTTACACATTTTCACATTGATCTCAAATTTGAGATTGGAGGTGGCTAGAGGCTTTAGCTAAGCAACTATGGGACTGAGGCGGGGTAATACACCTTGGATATTGACCAACAAGCCTTTGCCGATTGCACCAAGACTATACATCTATGTTTGCAGACGGAATAATTATCATATGCAGTTTGTTTTATGGCTGACAGCAATTCTCTCACATTCATTCACTAGGGGGACTTATTTGGGCCAGTGCTATACATCCATGTTTCAGTTGGAGTAATACAAAGAGAACCCACAGTAACTCAGGGAGGACATGCAGACTCCACTCATGAGAAAGTATCATGGGTCCTATGGATGACCTAAACATTGGTGAGTGTTCCTGTGTCTTTCTCTCCAAGGAACAACAACAGCAGGGTCTAGTATTGAATTCAGTGTGATTTGTTTGTTGGGTTTGAGTGTGTAGAAAAATGTTAAACAGCTGCAGATGTCAGAAACTAGAGCTTAAAGAGACGGAGCAAACAGGGACCCTCAGGTAGAGATATGACAGGGATAATTATGTTGGAAAAATATATGTTGAGATGAAAATGACAGTGAAATTGTGTTTGTTGAAGACTGTGAATCATCTCTGGAGTGTGTCGAGAATATTTCCTCCCTGGTCCAATTGAGGAATAACATATTGTGGCAGAGTGGTAAGCAATTATAAGCAGGGTTAATAATGTTTTTCAAATTCAAATTCTTTTCAAATTCAAATTCTTTCAAAAATTGAGGATATAACTGAAAAAATCGAAATATATTATCCCAAGATAGAAATGATAACTCGCTTATGCTTAATGCAAATGGAGAAATGTCTTGTTTGAGTGAGGAAAATTACAAAAAAAATATTTATTGTGAAATCACTAGGGTGAGTTGAACCAATGCTATACACTTATGTTTCAGTATATATATATATATATATAAATTCATCATTACCACTCAGCCACGTTCTGTCCTCAAATGTCCCCGTCCTGACTCCAATTTTAAGACAGTTTGGACCTGGTTTCCTCTGTGGATACTTCAGACTCTGTGTTATTGTCTCCCGCCGTAAAGTCGGCACATTCAAGTGTCTCTAAACTCTGAATTATTCATGCTCATCCAGGTCCGACTACACCTCGAATCCCAAAACAGGAGTCAGACAAGGACAATGTGGACTTTCATTTCTCCGAGATGTCCCTAAACGCACCACTCACAGCAGGGTTAGACAGAGAGGCTGAGTCGATGTCAAACAAACAGCAGCAAATTGGACATGAGTCGTCTTTGTAGATTCAGAAAATAGGCTCCTGCTGTTGGTAGATGGAAAAAGTAAAGTCAAAGAAAGAAAAGTGCACATTGCAAGAAGCAGGTGGCAAATGCTACTATAGTGGGGAGGTTGTGGGTTTGAGGCTGGGACCGACAGTCTGCATATACTCCCTGTGTTACTGTGGGTTTCATAGGTGTAACATCAGGCAGTGTAACCACTAGCCAGTGCAATTGAACTGGGGTCCAAGAAGTGGAGTGCAGTCCATGTCTAAACCAGTATTAAACCAAGTTCAGACCATGACTAAACGAGTTCATCAGGGACAAAAACAGGTCTAACCAAGGACTTAGCCCGTGTCCACACGGAGGCGAGTTTAGGTGTATCTGCAAAGGCATTTTTTTGTTTTGGGAGCCTGAAAACAACCGTTGTGTTTACGAGCCTCTTTTCTGAAACAATATTATTGTGGCCCCTCCTCCTCTTATAACCCACTGCATTCTGACAATAACAACAAACATGGCCCAGTGTTGGCAGTGTCATGCCGCCACCAACGGGCCCGGCATACACACTACAGTGTTTCAGCGTGACTGTGTGAACCCGTGTGGACACAGATATGTTCTAAAACGATGCCAACTTTACGAGAAACGTTTTTCATTTACTTTATTTATTTATTTTCATAAAGGGACAATGCATGTTAATGAACATTTCTGTCAATATGCCAGAGTTAGCCAGAAACTAAACTTTAAAACAGGGCTAACTCAGCTCTACACTGGGACTAAACAAGATCTGCATCAGGACTAAACCGTGTCTAAACCAGACTCGACTAGTTGGCCAATGTCCAAGGTGTACCAGGCCCATAGTTGCTGGGATAGGCTCCAGTCACCAAAGACTATGAGTGAGTTTTAACTAAACCTGCTTTTTCTCTTCCCGTATAGGTCTCCTGACAGCTACAATGTAAAAGCCTGACTTCCCATCACTCAATGTCCTTCAACAAACCAGAGCACCCAAAACAAAGGGTGACGGACTTATAAAACTAAGAGAAGACTAAGAAAAGTGCAGTGGAGACACCAGCAGCAGCGCCCCCTGTGGTGGACTGGAGTAATAACAAGAAAACCAGCTGAAATTGGCAGCAATGGATCACAATGGGATATGTACTGTACTTGTGTTTGCTAAATTTACAGACCAAAGATGAAAAGACATGAATTATGACCATGGAACCATCAATGGCAACATCAAATTAACAAAAGACATTGTGTGGAAATATAGAACCTTTATTTGTTACTGGATCACGGAGCGGACAAAACATGAATCAACTATTTAAAGACAGATGCAGAAATATTGTATCAGAGGCTATACAACGTAACATGGAAATGTGAAATTTACTGTATTTTTTATATATAATATTGTAAATGAACTGTTTATATGCAGTAGTAATGATATGAAATGAACTTCAGAGAATAAACTGTACTGAAAAACAATGTTGAAGTTGTTCTATAGGGCTTTTCACTCACTTCAATGTTTTTGTCTATATAGTATACAGCTATAAGTTGATTTAGACCAGATTCTGACCTAATCTAGTCCTGGTTTAGACAGTGGTAGGTTAGTACTAATTACACCTGGTTTCGTCTTGATTTAGCTTTGAATGTGGCTCTGAATTGGTATGTTGGCAATAGTCTGGTGGGTAGTTACTCAAATGCTTTTCGTGGAAGCCTTCTGGATCAGATAGACTTACAATGTGTGTTTATCCGTGTTATCTCTGTTCTGAATAATTCATACTCTGATCCATGTAATGTGAATGTGATTTATGTTTACGTGTTTATTTTTAACCCATGATAATTTGCTGTTTGCACGCAACATCACATGCATTTCTGCTGATTGTACGATTCTATCACATAGGAGCCTTTCTTATCTTAACCCAACACACATTATAACCCACCAATTACAACGAAGATATTGTGGGTCAATTAGATTAAAAGACCCATAATATACCGACTCGACTTTTTTGGAGCTTTCTGCAATCATATAATAATACTGAAAACATACCTGGAGTTGTTTAATTCGTGTTCATGTTTGAGGAAATACCTGATTCACACTACATGGAATCCATAAAAGCCAAAGGGCCTGGCTGGCACTCTGGTAGAAATGCAAAGAGGTAGGCGGAGTAGGTGGAGCTGTCGTCCAATAACTGGAAGGTTGATGGTATGAATACTGCTCCAACCTCTGCACACTGTTGTTGTGTCCTTGGGCAAGACACTTTACCCACATTGATTGTGTTTTAGTGTAATTGGTGTTCGGTGGTCGGAGGGGCAGTATGGTTTTCGTCTCTGTCAGTTTGCCTCAGGACAGCTGTGGCTGGAAATCCACCCGTGTGTGACTGTGATGTAAATATGAGTAATTAAATTGTAAAGCGTATCATCTGAGTATCTAGAAAAGTGCCATCATTACTAGTATTGGAAAGGTTAAATAATGCGGGCTCTTTGAAGAATAAGTACATTTATTATTTTTTGTATGTAAATGAAACCAGGTCATGTGACGCAGTTAAAGACAGGACAGCGGGCGTCTCCATGGACACACACACAGGGGTCAAAGGTTAACAGGAAGTTGTGTGTCTGACAGCGGGACACGGGGAGGAGGACAGCGCTGGGACGAGGCCCGGTCCCAGTGAGAGCATCCAGAGGTGGGACGGACCAAGCCGCTACAGATGATTAATGTCCAGTCAGAACAGGAGCAGATGAGGGCTGTCCCGACTCAAGGCACTGACATCTGCAGAGTCCCAACTGAACCGGGACAAAGTAACAGAGAGACCAAGGGACCTAAAGGACTCTGATGCAATGGATGGTAAATTTAGCAGCAGTTCCTAAATAGAAAAAATATGATACATTGTTTTGATTGATTTTATTTTACACTTATTGCATATCGAGACACTCTAGGGGTAATTTAATTTAATCTGTGATCATTTGCTTTTACCTTCACAGACATTTTGTATTAAACTTGAGTAAACTGTGTTACTTTTTGTCAGTTTTTTGCGTAAGTGTTATAGTGTCCACAAAGGGTAGAAACAGACACACATTCATTTACATCTACCTTCAGTAAAACAGGGGCATGATAAATCAGGCTTATAGAATATAGTATTTTCAGGATGCAGTGGGTCCTAATTTTAGAGCTCTCTTGTACACACTGAAAAAAGTGTTGTGATGGTGTTGAGATGATGTATTTTTTGCCACTGGCTTAATGCAAAAATATTGGTATCAGCTTCTAAACTGTATTTGAGAAATCTTAAATTGTATCAGTGTGAAATAGGAGTTGAATGTACATCATTTTTAGTTGGACTGATCTACTTAAGTAAACTGAGACAATGAAATATTTGTATATTGTATATTTGTTCAGTTAATAAATTCACAGTTCATCATCTAAATGTTTTACTCTGTAACACAAATGTATTTTATTTCTCAAGTTAATGCTGAACCAAACAATAAACCCATGTAATTATGATTTTGCTAACTGACTAAAATGTACCACAAAATGTATGGTTTTAGTCCCTTTTCATTGTACATATATATTTTCTCAGCGTGTCACCCATCAGCGCCTGTCCTCTGTTTGTTATTTCTGTATTGAGTGCTGTTTAACCTGCAGTGCGCCGCTCGGCCTCACGGGAAATGTGTCCTCCCCGTCTCCTACAGCATCCATCATGGCCGCCGAGGGAGCCAGGGGTCTCTGGAGAGAAACATCTAGGTTTGTGTTTTACATCGAAAAAAGGACGACATGAAAAAACGCCCGGACTAAAGCTGTACCAGAGTTAGTCCAGCTGCAGAAATAAGGCTCCAACAAATCCACCTTAATTTGAAATAATCTATCACTGTTTGGTTCAATGTGTCCTGCTCAAAGTGGACTTAAATGTAGAGTCCTAGATTATTTAAGGGCATTAATAAAAACATGAAATATTCAGACGTCTTATGTAACGATTGCTTACAAGAAGGTGCACTTATGTAAGATTTATTGGTAAATAAAGAAAGTGGGGAACTACAAAACAATTATGGATTATTTAATCTATTTTTAAACCAACCGAGATCGAGACATTATTGTCCAGGCTAACAATGCATCAGTTCTCCTCAAATATACACATATATGTTCACTTGATTTCACTCAACGTCTTTGGTTTGGTCATCATTAGCAGATCATCAGTGAGGACCAAGCTGCGGATCATACCACAAACACATTCCTCTTTTTATTCCTATTTATGTTCATCAATATTCAGCTTATTCCTTCCTTATTATTATTCACCTGCTCCTCAGAGTTTACAGGAAGTAGCCCAGGATCTGACTGAAGAGTGGAACCACATCAACAAGCTTGTGGACAGTATGAGGACGTCCTGAGACATTGATCCGTGTCAGGGGCGGGGCCATACTCCATATTAGTGACATATAAAAGAGTCATATTGGACATTCTTCTGCATGAACAAGTGTTTTCTGTTTAACTGACCAATGTGGAAGAACTGAAACAAAACCGTTAATGTCCCTGATTTAGTTTGGTCTCATTTCACTGTGATGTGTTTGGTCTCATTTCACTGTGATGTGTTTGGAGGAGATTGATCAATAAAGTTTTGAAAATATATGCACTTAATCTATCAAGAATAAATCGCATTGTCACAATCATTATATGAGAAGAGATAAAAAAGAATCCAACGTTATGGGCATCAGTGTATAAGGTATAGCCAGAAACAGCTAAACACTGTAGTGTCAGAAAGATGCAAAAGTAACAGGAATAACTATTAGCGATCATTTAATTTTGTCTCTAGTATTTTGTTGTGTGTTTGGACTATTCACTAAGAATATTTTGAGAAAACGTTTGGTAACACTTTATTTTACATAGCCATTAACTACATTGTATGTACCTCATTAAGTACAAGTAAAACACTGTGTAACAAACTGTAATAACATGTATCTACATTGCACCTAACCCGAACCGTAACCATTCTGTATGTACAAAGTAGTTACATGTTATTACAGTGTATTACATTGTATTTAATGAGGTATATACAATGTAGTTAAGGGCTATGTAAAGAAAGTGTGACTGAAAAAAGCAGACAGCTTATCACAGCAGATTTAGTTTCTACATGGACAGTCAACAATGAATTAGTGGCAGCTAAATACTTTTTCAGTAAAGTAAGTTTTGAACTATAAATGTTTAACTGGTTAACCTCTAGTCAGCTATGAACTATTACAAAATTAACCTATAAAATAAGGAATTGTGAGCCATTTATTCTTTAACAAACAACTTTGAGAGACCAAGCAAACTTACTTTTAATAAATCTGGCCTAGATAACTGTAATTAAACAGTCAGGGGTGCGGTGGCTTCATTTGTTGGTCCATTTCAGTGAAAACCTAAAATATCTAAACGGACCCAGTATTTTGAATCCTGTACAAAGCACAAACATAAAGTTCGAGTTCAGACATCTCCTCCTGTGGCGAAGGCAGCGAGCCATCCCCAACAACAAGGCTCTTCGTAAGTCACATTTGTTGGTGAAGCCAGATCACCGCCAATCTTTTATCGACCGTTTTAATGATTCCTCCTGAGGTCCAATTAAGTCACCAATGGACCAACATGAAGAAGACTCCGGGCAGGCACAAAATGGCGCTCTGGACAAGGCATAATAACAAACTAAAAATACTCAGCTCGTTAGACAATTGGTGGGCGAAAAGTTGGATGGAAGTTTGTCAAAAGTTTTCATTGTTGTAATGGTGGCACGTGGAGTCTTTTTATGAAGAAAGAACAGGAACTAAATTGAAATAAATTACTGATATGAGACTCAGAATAGGTGCTAAAATGATTTATTCCAAATTGGTTAAACCAAGGGGACACACAATGGATGGCAACCCAATTAAATGTTCAAACTTTAAGAGGTAATTGTCTTAAGTTAAAAAGCTCCTTAGATAATGTTGTAACAAAATCACAGTCTACATTCATGATATATATATATATATATATATATTTATTTTTTTGATTTTTTTTGGGGGGGGGCAAATACAATGAAATAATGTGTAACCATGTGTAACTATTTATTTTACATAGCCCCTAACTACATTGTATCTACCTCATTAAGTAGAAGAAATTGTATAATAATTATAATAATGTAAGTATTAAGTACAATAAATATTTTGCTGGTACACTGTCTTTATATAGAGAGACAAATATGCAATGACAAATATTATTAAATCTAATATTGTTTGAGAGCATTTACTGGTGATGTTACGCTAAGGTGGGCAATACAATGGATGGAAACATATCTTATGAAACAAAGTCAACACATCCTCAGGTACAGGCTAAAACTCTCTGAACATCCATCCACTCTGCTTTTTATTCCTCTGTCTCTTCTTCAGTGTCCCGCTTTGACCAGCCCAGGACAGATGGGAAGTCCCAAACACCATCCATCACCATAGAGCCCATTGTTTGTAGATTTTAACCTCCACACGCTTCAGTCCTGCTTCTTGTCCAGAGAGACCAACAAATCTGCCCAAATAAGAGTTGAATCATGTCGAACTCGTGACCCGGTGTGGACTGATCTGACCCAAGCCTGACTAATACAAGTTTTCTTTCCAATGGATGCAAGGAGGAGGTGGAGGGAGCTTCATTCACCACTGTATTGTACTGGCTCTAGAGGCCAGGGGATGGACTAAGGTTTTATTATTTTATTTTATTTTATTTTATTTTATTAAATTTACTGACTACACATTTAAGGCAGTTTCTCCTTAGATGACTTGAACATCGTGCCATGGGTTAAATTAGAAAAGTCTCATCTAATTGCCACAGGCTGTTCCTGTAGTTTAAGTTTGGTTGTTTACAGATGTTTTGAAAGTGGAACTGCTGTGATGTGGTTGTTACACTGCCTCCCCGCTGCTCAAAACAGAAGACTTCAGACGTGTCAAAGGGTCATTGACTTGAAGCTTTTAGAGACAGTTCAAGCCCAAAGTCAGACACAACAGGTGGAAATAGTATTGTATGGATCAGCCTTGGTACATTGATTTCTGTGGGACATTTAAAAACTTGTTTCATTACAAATTTTGAAAAATGGTGCAGGCTTTCAGATACTTATTGAACAATTTGCTACAATTATTATTTCATCAGAGGCAGACCATTAGGCAAAAGTAGGCCCCAAGCTTCCAGGGCGCCATAAATAAAATATGACTTTGTATTAAACGTCATTTTGTAAAATAGAATTACAAAGCCAGTACGCCTCGTCAGTATTCTTTTTTATCTCTGTATGGTAAAGGTGTCTTTTTGCTGTGGACTGACAAATCAAGAGAATTTTCAGATTGCACCTAAAAAAACGGGCCAACTGTCCATTTTTGCACTGAGCCCCCAAAACCGCTAAATCCACCACTGTATTTCATGTCATGGAAACATTGATCAAAGAATAGAGTGGTAGTAGGAATAGGTAGCAAGGAAAACCAATAGAAAACCATTTGTTAGCCTGGAGCTCACATTAAAACAGATTTACTAGTTTCACAGACAGTTTACCAATGGAGCTTTCCTTATGATAAACCAATACCAAAAGCACAAATGTCTGTATTTATTATTATTTTACTTTAGTCCCTCCCCCTGGCCTCTACAGCAACACAGATCATACTTTGTAGGTTACCACTTTAACCAATAGTAGCCAAGATTTACTTTAGTCCCTCCCCTAGCTACAGATGACCTACTTTACATCATAGGTCAGATTCAGGTAGTCAATTTTCAGCATTTTTTTTTTTTTTTACTTTTTATTATTTCTCAGACTATATTAGATCTATTTATAAATAAATGAAATTAGTTCAGATGCACCCTTCCTTGTTTTAATATTGAAATCTTGTCACATAATGGAGCACCATTTATTACCTTACCAAAGACTTACCCGTTTTCCCTTAAACTGTGCCATAGTTAAATGCCCCCCGTCCCGTAGTCTGAGGTGGTGTCAGAGCCGCTGTAAAGACTTTCTTAAAGACCACAGCTCCGTGGTTAATATTCCCACCGGGACGTCCTCTAAACAGATGATAGATGATGGAAGAGGCTAGCGCTGACACCTGCTATTAGCTAACATTTATCAACACCAAACTAGCCCCGCCCACTGCAATGGCTTCCAGGAAACGCAACCCTAACAGCCCTTGATAATAAATGTCCTATTGTCCCATAATAATTCATGCAAAAAGGAAAAAAGGAAAAAATGAAAAATTAGCTTGTAAACGATGCAGAAGCTCAGTGAGGCGCTAACGGGAACGAATGATGAAGTAAGAGCTTGTCCCGACATAGATATATATTCACAGATAGAAAACACAAAACAACATAAACTAAGCAAGTTTATAAATAAGAACAAGGTCAAGTGTTTGTGCAGGAGGCAGCGGTGGGAGACTTTTCTGGGGCGCGGTCCCGACATCAGGCAATTTAATGCACTTTAGGTCATTTCTATAATACTGAGTTCACCTCCAGCTATCAGCAGCAACAATACTGTTTTAAAAAAAGGACTAAAAAGCATTTTTATGTGTGTATATGTACCAAACCGGTGATGAAACACACATGAATTTATTATACACACAAAATTTTGCTCATAGCAGGTTTACATGGTTTTCCACTTGTGAAACGTTCATGATTTTGGTAAATTCACTTAAATCGAAACTGAACAAATTTGGTCTGTTGGAAGAGACAGCAACATTAGTCTTGGTTGAAATGATGAAATACCCTGATGTGTATCCTGGCATTGCTGTTAAAGAACAACATTAACAAAATTTTATTTTAGTTATTTGGCTAAAAAATACATCACTATATACAGTAAGCATCAACATATAATTGAGTGCAAGAACTCACCATGTTGCAGGTCAAAGTTTGAAATGTAGAGTCACCTTTGTCTAAGACTTTGGTCAAAAATGCAAAGAAATTGAGCCATTTATATTATTATTATTATTATTATTATTATTATTATTATAGTATTATCAAAATGACTCCTAGCCCTAACTATCCTATTCCTCCCACACATACATTAGAAAAGGAGTTCTTTGTGGTACTTAAACAGTGATGATGTGCCTTATTGGAGACCTTTTAAACCCCTACTTTTTTATAATTCAAGCCAAACTTCCAGAGCAGTCTTTGTAATAGCACACATCTGAAATCTAAACCTCTTCACTGATTGTACTTACTAGCTCTCCAATTAACTGGATCTGGTCTATTTGGTGGTGCACCCTATAAACCTGAAATGTCTGAATGATTTTGTTTTTTGCCTTTTTTACCATTAGATTTTCCATTTTGTATGGTGAAGTGTGAGTTTTCAATAGTCTATTTCTGTAGATCAGATCTGATTTCCCCATGTTGCTGATGTTCCTGGGTCAACGTCATAGTGGGTGTTCTGAGACCATCTTTTCTATGAACCTTCACCCTAGGACCATGGCCCTGACCCCAACTGTAACCAGTTTCTATTCTGGCAGAGTGACCAGTATAACTAACCATGGCCCTGGCCTTAACCCTAACCAGTTAAAATCCTGCCAAAACCCATCCATCCATTTTCTTCCGCTTGTCTGAAACCGGGTCGCAGAGGCAGCAGCCTAAGCAGGGAACTCCCGCCTTCGACCACTGCCCGATCCACATTGCACCAGCCCTTTATAGTACCTCCCGCAGGTGGTGGGTCCACGGGAGGATGTATAACACTAGTAGCAGTTAATTCTTGCATATTGAACTACTCTTGGTCTCAGAAGTGGCTGAGTTTCAATGTGTATATTTCGGTCGCTTTTTCCTATTAAACCCTGTAATAACATTGTCACTGAAAAGACAAAGAAACAGAGAGCTGTTACTATAGAATGATGATGAGGCTCTATTTTCAAATATAACACCATCTCTTTGCTCACAGTCAGAAGCCCGGAATTACCCCGTGTGCAAAACTTCAGGGGAGCGATAACTGCGGACAGACAGAACCAAACACAGAACTGGGACAAAGACAAAATGAACAGCTCTCGATGGCCCCCCCTGGGCTTTTCTCTCTCCTCCGACGTCCCCACGCTGCCATCGCTACCATCAAACCAAAGTTTATCATGGATTAAATTAACAAGCGTCATCTCATTGGGCTAAATGCTTTTATGTTTATGTAAAGATGGAAGACGGGATTAATATTTCATGCTTTTGTGTGTTTTTGCAGACTTTTCTCTCCGTCTCCTCTGTGTCATTGCAAATCATTATATTGTCGAAGGGGGTGGAATCACATGAACACACTGCCAGTCTAAATGGTGGAGACATACCCCGTACACACCGTATACACCGTATTGTCAACTGGTGGTGGTGACCATTAAATGAATATTATTTTTCTCAATTAAAAATGACCTTTTTCTTTCTTGGACATATTGAGCAATGCCGGGAAAGACGCACGTCCCATTTTATCACATACATTGATTCAGATTATTATTAAATATATTTTGAAACATAGGGTAAACTTTTGTATTTTGTGTAGTTTTTGCACATTTTTAAATATGCATACAGAAATACACTACCCAATTGGCAACCCTATAGATTCCAGAGTGTCAGACAGAGACACAAAAGTCATAAATCTAACTCAATTAATTTGATTATTTGAAGTACATTTGATTAACTTGAAAATTTACAGTGTATGTGGGGTGTAGTTTCTGCAAAATATTTCAATCTGCTTAAAAACCGGGGGGTAAAATGTAACTAATGGACCTTATTGCATTAGTCTGAACACTGGGGTGATTGTGATCGGGTCCCAAAACCTCCTCTATCAAAGACGTTGCACTTTTGAAGTCTACGCCGTAAGAGCATTTATCTCACTTTACTTTTAACACCTTGGGTTGTATTGTGTGTTTTTTATGGTATTTTAATGTGTTTTTAATGATATTTTATGTATGGTTAATGTTTTGTCTAATGTAAAGCACTTTGATCATTGCTAACATGTTAGAAAAAGAGACAAAATCTATTAACTTTTAAGATTTTTGGTTTACAGTGCAGGTTGTGTGTAGTTTTTGCAAAAATAAATCCAATATACATAAAAAATGCGACCAAGTGACAACAGCTTGCCACAGACTGAAGAAATCAGAGCTTTATCTTCACTGCTGCAGCTCTGAGCGGTGTGAGCGTGGCAGACACATATAATGAGGTGGAGACACAATCATCCCTGTTTTGTTTCCTGGTGTTAAGAAAAATGGGTGATAAAGAGACAAGTTTTTCACCAGTAAAATGAAGTCTTGAAAAAAAAATATATTCCTATGTTGTCACACGTGGAGATTAATTAAATTGGCACGAATGGATAATATAGCTAGTGCATTGTAATCTTCAAGTATATATGAGATGATAAAGTAATAATAATTGGTATGCCTCTCTGCGGTAATGGGTTTGTTAGGCTAATTAAGTTGTACGAGTGTTTTTTTTTTTTTTTCTGAGTAAAGCTAACAAGATGCATCAGAGGAAGGCCAAGCGCTACAGGTGACAACCCTATTTGGTAACTGACATTTTTTACTGTAAAGTCGTTGCCGCGGTGAAGGGATCAAAGGCAGCCGCTCCCCCATTGGGTCCAATTAGAAGTATATGGCATTGTAGAAAGAGGAGAGAGGAGCGGGTAGGGGAGGGGTAGGAGGAGAAAAGAAAAAATATATAAAAAATTTCGAGTTATCATCTATGCAGAGAAGAGGGCTTTCCAGTGTACAGGTTTGCTCCTCATAGCTGTGATGTTGAGTGTGTGATCAGGTTCTACCGAAAATGATTGATTGCGACCACTTCAAGGATGAAATTTGACACAATTCAACTAAAAGTCACAGAGAAAAAAGTGACTGAAGAAGTTAAAAGTTACAATATTCATAATAAATGCAAAGGTCCATAGCTTCAGTGCAGATCAATGGGAAAGGGTGTGGATGAAAAAATAAAATTGTCTAAATTAAAAAATAAAGCTAGATTTTTTGAGCTGCAAATGTTCTGATGTATGAAACTGAGTAAAACTAGACAATTTATAACATTAAAAATACATCAAATCGATCAAGCGGATTGAGTTCCAAGACAAGCCACCTCAATACAATGTCATCAAAAACATAAAGGTGTGGAAGGCTTAGAGAGTATAGAATAAAAAATATTGAGATTCAATCCTGATAATCTATGTCAAATAAAAATACCCACAGTTACGATGATTTTCAGTTTAGATCAATGGAAAAAACGCTGGGTATGAAATGTAGATATCCGTAGCGCATGGAGGTTATAGATACGTGGGGTGGAGATGGGGTGGAGGTGGGGACTGTAGCAGCTCATTAAGGACCCTTCCTAAACAGGGTCAGGAAGTGTTAAAAGAGCAGGGTGTCAAAGGTCAGACCAGGAACAGATCTCAGTTTAACTCCTCAGTTGAAGTCAGTGGAGATGGGGGAGATGGTAATTAGCAGGTGCAGCAATAGTCCCTGGGCGAATGTAAAAGTAAAAGATGAGATAGTGACAGTATGAGAATGGGCTTACTGAAAATATGAAGGAAAATTGGCAACTCTATAATAAACGTTTAAATCCCTATACGAGAATTTAAACTATTTTTTTCCCCCTTTACTGCTCAAATCAAGCCATTCCTACTGTTTCAGCACAGTATTTACTACTAAATGTATCAGTATATAATTAATTACAGATAAAGGCATTGTTATTACATTTTCAAGGTATCCAATAATCAAATGTGAAATACTTTTAGAAGTTTTTTAATTTAAATTTATTTAATTTTGTATTTGTATTTGTATTTTTATTATTTTACATCGAGTCAAATATCAAACCCCAGATTATTTCATACATTAATATATGGAATTTTCTGCAGAAATTTTTATTTTTGTGCGCCCTCATGGGAAATGTCTAAGATGCAAATTGATATAGGCTCAATTTTACAATATGCATACTACTGTATACACAATGGCTATTTCTGCCTATATAATAATCAAAGACTAAAAACACTGCATTTAATTTGAATGACCCTTTTAGCAGTTTTTTTATTGGGCAAAAATCTTACTGAATTCCTGCATACAACCTTTCGCCAAAATGCAAACCTAATATTAAAAGATACCGCGACTTTATGTTGGTACTAAATTTGATTCAGAAAACTGTGGGGTATTCAGCCAACACTGTAAGCACCACAAGTATAGATTTATTTTCATAATTTTCCCACAAAATCTTCACAAACGCTTTCGCTAAAACTCCCAAATACCCTTACACTTATCTGTGAAAAAAAAAGTAGATTTTTTTTTCTGGTGTTTTTTGTTGAAGATTCTGTCCAGGGAAAGAAAGCCACCGGGGACACAATTAAAGAACTACAAAGACACACAAAAAATAGTTATGAAAATCTCCACTTTCTTTTGATGTGCTGCAGAGAAACACACACAAGGATTGAACAAAGACGCTGTACAGAGGAGCCGTGGACATACGAGCACACAAACGACCATCATCATTACAACTGAAAATTATTTTTGCCATTTCTTAATTAACCCATTACATTTTAGTGATGAAATTCCTCCAAAATGAATTCTCTACATACTATAAGTAGTTAAATTGGATTAATGACCAGCATTATTTGCCTAGAAGAAGCAAAGAAAAAAAAAGATAAATAAAAATTTACTGTTACGATGCTGTGTGAGAAATAAAAAATAATAAAAAATTGATTTGTTTATTTAAATTCACATAAAGATTGGAAGAACTAACTAAACTGTAACTCTACTGTTACCAAATAATGAATATATGTGGCTACAGTGTGGTTATAAAAAATATAATTATTGGTTAAAGTTACCTATATGTACAAAACATTAACATTGATAGAGTGTACAATAAAATGCATCAAAAATATATAATAGTTCTATCTCAACATTTGTGACATATAGGCATAATTTTAAAAATGCTAAAACTGGAATAGTTGAGCTTGAACTATGATGCTGTGGTTTGCCACATAGGAGTCACATTCTGTTGATGTGCTGTTAATAAAATGCACAGGGAAGCTAGTGGGGAAAGAAAAGCCTTGGTAAAAGTCTGCTATGCTGTGAATGTGTGTGTTGTTTTAATAGGGCTATCTGGTTGTGGCTGAGATCCTCCCCGCCCGGCGTGGGGTTACTTTGTGGAGATGACCTCTTCTAGCGGGCTGAGCGGTTTGAGTTTTGCATACATAATTAACTACAGATAAATGTCATTGCTCACTTCAATAAGCAGCTCGGCGGGTGAGGCTGCTCTTCCTTTTTGACTCCTAATCCGAAAGAGCGAAACGGTCGGGCAGAATGACTGTGTGTGTAAATGAAGTGCCTCTTTCTAAGACTCGGAGAAGCCTGAGGAAGAGGAGGAGAAGAGGAAGGGTCTGCAAACATGTGGCACACGACGGAGGAAGGAGAAAAGTGTGTGTGTACAAACCATGGGTCGGTGGAACTGAAAACGAGCGCTAAACCTGAAAATTGTGCACTCAAACAGAGCATTTAGACGTGCCATTTCTGAGCCTATATGTATAGAACATGTTACAGAAGTGAGTAGAGGATGTTTTATTAAAAGAAAAATCCAAACTTAAACTCTACACCCACAAAAAAAGTTACTGATTTGAGGTAACGAAGTCGGGATATCATAACATGTACATGTATGATAACGTTTGGATTGGAGCTCCCACCAGCTATGTCGAAATGTGTTACCAAATAAAATGAACATTGGTATGAAAATATGAAATACAGCTTGTTAAAAATTATATTATAATAAAAAATATGTCAAAACAAAAACACTAACAGTACTAGGCAAAGATATGGCAAAACAAAAATACTAACAGTACTAGGTAAAGATATGGCAAAACAAAAATACTAACAGTACTATGCAAAGATATGGCAAAACAAAAATACTAACAGTACTAGGCAAAGATATGGCAAAACAAAAATACTAACAGTACATGAAAACCAGATCTCTACAAAATGTAACTTTTTTCAGATTATTTGTTGCACATGGGCCACATCTAGTAAAGTGCAGTATTTCCCAGCATGAGCTACAACGTAAGAGCTTGTATAGTGAGAGGTTTAACCATCGGAGGCTGGTTATAATGTATTTAGAGCACACAATGGACAAGCCTACACAATGTATGTAGCTAAAGTTTACTTCTCATGTCATTGATGAACATCTTTGGCCTGACTCTATGTATGTGCTGAGACAGTGTGTGTGTGTGTGTGTGTGTGTGTGCGTGTGTGAGTGTGTGTGTGTGTGTGTGTGTTAGCAGCCTTACCAAGCTATAGATGATTATATAGATGTTGCTCAGTCTGTTTCTGAATGCCAAATTATAGCTCCGATGTTTGATTAAGTGTGCCAGGTGATCTCAGGAGAGCCACATGAAACTAGAGACAACCCCCTCATAGTCATTTGTAAACCACCTAAAAATGCACAAAGCCCTTGAAAGTGTATGTCTGTGTGTCTGTGTGTGTCTGTGTGTGCTGTAAATTTGTATGCCTTGATTGGGAATACAAATGATCAAATGTAACCGTGGCGACGAATGTATGGGTACATGGGCGTCGGGCAAAAAGAAGGAATTAGGTTGTGATGATGTGAAGTGAGAGATCGTATCAAAATAAAGACGTGAAGATGCCGACGGTGTACCTTGGAAACAGAAAGAATAATAAATGAAAAAAAAAATTTAGATCAATTGTGGAGATAAAATAAAAAAATCATAGTCACACAATGTTTGTTTCCGTGAATTAGCCGACTCTAATTTGCTATTCTTGGTTACTTTTAATGACGGGCGTGCGGTAAACAGCTCCGGCAAGCAAAAGCCAATTATAACTTTATCAGCAAAATGTGTACAACAAGAAGGAAAAGGAAGAAGTGGGGTGCTCCAGAAATAAATAAATAAACAAATAACGAAGAATCGAAAAAATACCTTGATCTTTTCAGAAAAAAAACAAAAAAAAAAACCAACAACGTGTTTTTATTGAGCGTTGCTTGTCAACAGTGATTTTTAACTGATCGCACTGAGCCTAATAATGCCTTTATTATCACTGCTGCATGGAAAACTAAAAGAAAGTTTGTGTTTACTCAAAGCTGTTCCTGGAAAGATGCTAAATTTAACTAAAAATATACAACAAGTCAGATATTTTTGGGTGTTTTCAAAATAATTTACTGAGATGAAGAGAGACGCAACAGAGGAGCTTAAGCCCTTCCAATAAAACTGAATGTAATTAAGAAAAATGGAAACTGTTCAGTCAGGCAGAGTCTGCGAACAGCCAGTAAAAATCTAAACGGGCAAATTCAAAACCAAAGTCTGGACTTAAATATCATGTTTTTAATTAAATTGATCCTCACGCGACGCGGCATCCTCTTCAGTTCCTCCCTTGTTCAGATCTTTCATTTCTTTTCTTTTTTTTGCCGGATCTGCTACTGGTTTTGGTAGCATTTTTCTAATAGTCAATAAATCTGAAATATTATGTGTGAAATAGTGGGAAAAGACCATTAAGGGGCGGGGGCACCGTGGAACAGCGGCAGTCTGAAAAAGGAGGTGCCTAATTCGGGACAACTGTGAACTCTGAACCCGGTAAGAGCGAGGCCAGTGGTCAGCGACGGCCTAATACGCTCCACATGTGCCTCACAGCCAGAGTCAGGCAATTAAACATCTCTAAAAAAGGTTTGGTTAAATCAACTTCAGAGCTCTTTGTTTTCAGCCTAGATAACACAAACTGCCTGTGGACTGCAACTTCTCGGGCATTTCATAGTCTGTCTGGGTTGGTTTGTACTTTAGATGATAAATGATACTCGTAAGTCTAGATTTTGTTCTCTTCAGTTGTGTTTTGATCAGGGACTTTTTGTCAATTTGTAGAGGTCCGTGGCTAGCTGATGATTTAGGCACAGTTTAATTCTGGTTTTGGATTTGTTTAGATTTGGTTACACCTGTTATAGTCAGGATTACTAGATTATTAGTTTAGTCCTGTTTTGGTCCCGTTTTTGGCCTTGATTAAAACTGGTTTAGTTCTGGTTTAGTTCTCGGGTTAGGTCTGGTTTAGTTCTGGTTTAGTCCTGTTTGACATATGAATCAGAGCAGGATTAGTCCCGGTTGAGACATCACTTTGGGTGTATTCATATCTTAAGATAATTGTATTCATTAAAATAGTTA
The DNA here is from genome assembly GCA_036025475.1 of Philypnodon macrostomus. Taxonomy (NCBI): domain Eukaryota; kingdom Metazoa; phylum Chordata; class Actinopteri; order Gobiiformes; family Eleotridae; genus Philypnodon; species Philypnodon macrostomus. The sequence continues at coordinate 3,985 of JAVQKC010206280.1, read as the reverse complement.
CATTTAAAGTCTATTCTGAGGTGCTGTGGACAGGCCGAGATGCACTGGTTTATAGTTTATATAGGTTTTGTGAACTGAACATTTTTCAGGGTGCACCCCACCAAAGGCCCATAGTTGCTGGGCTAGGTTGTAACTCCTAATAGGGAAAGTTTAATAAAGTAATGTGGGTTACCTTGTTTATATGTTTGTTTTGTACGTTTTACCAGTGTGTGGCTGAGGAGTGAATCAATAATGCAATCAAAAAAGCCCTTCAAATGTCCAGAAAAGCATTATATAAAACCAATGCATTTTTATTTTTTATTCACAGAGAAGGGCTATCACTAGCTCTTTCACACTGAATGCAGCCGTGTGTTCCAATGACAATGAGACTGAGGTTTGAATAGAACTGAGCTCTACACTCACACGGCACACAGGTTTAACCAACATTTCAGGCCTTTTCTCTTTGACGACGACTCACGCCTCAAACATATTCCTCTTGTTGTAAACACTAACATCAAATGTCACGTCCTCATCACTAACAAGCCGAAAAACCAACAAGAGACCTGGAATTCCTCTCAATTAGTACCCGTGTGCCATCGTATTAATCTCCGCCACGCAGACGAGATGAGGAGAGACAGGAGAGAAATGAATGGGAATAAAAACAACAACAACAATTTGTTACAATAAATATATGAATGCCACGGAGGCTTCTATTTCAGGTGCTGTAATTTGACATGATGTGCAGGCTATGTTCTGTCATTAGTCAGGAAAATGGTGAGCGGGGATCAAAGCGGAGAGGCTGTGAGTCTGCCACTTAATTTATCACACCAAAGACAAAGGCTTCTGTGTGCTGCTGTCGCCGTTCAAAAGCCCCACTCTCCTTTTTATGACAAACTCACTTTGCTATTTAATTTAGGCCCCGGTTAGTCCTAGGCAGCAGAACAGCACAGCACGCAGGCGGGGAGCGAGGAGGTAGTGAGCAGACAGGAGCCGTGAGTGAGGGGTTCGGGTTGAGGATAAGAGCTGGTGCAGAGGGAGACTTGTGGGGGACAGGTGTCAGAGTCTGCAGCAGGATACAGCTCAGACCTTTGTTACAGACGGCCATATCTGAAAAAGTGAACATTTCCAAAGGCCAGTACCAGGTAGGGTTGATTCCCGGGCTTGCAAGGCCTGTCTGTGTGGAGTTTGCATGTTCTCACCGTGCCTGTGCAGGACGCTTTCACTACAAAAACATGGTACAACAAGGACTTCCACTTAATCTCTTACTGTGTGTAGCTAAAGATCAAAGTGCAAAAAAAGAAATACATCCAGCAGCGAGCTAATAATCACAGTGGTTCAGAACTAGACAAACTCAGGCTACACAATTTCATTATGTACTTGTATGTATAAACAATAAATATAACTGATTTAATTTTGATTTAATTGAATTCAAACCAGGACAACAGAAAACGGCAATGTCAGAGCACAACAGGTTAGCAGTTTGGACCCAGTCTTATCTGACTATACTGAGGGCCTCATCCTCAGAGCTGCTCAAGGGGACTTCAATGCACCCCAATGAAAACCGCTAAACAAACAGATTCCTGCTTCCACAGAGACAGAGGACCGTGCACGTGTGTTTTATGTGAGCGTGCATGTGAATCATACTTTGAGTGTGCACGTGTGACTGACCCCATCGCCGCAGAGACGCTTCCTGTAGCAGTGACCGATCAGAGCTCCATTAATTAAAGAGACTACGCTCTGGCAGGTGGCTTCCCGGCCCACACTGGTAATTGGCCTCCTTCTTCTTCTATCTCCATCTACCCCCCTCCCTTCATAAAATCACCCTGGATCTCTGTATCTCGAGGTTTTCTTTCCTCCGATCGCTGGCTCTTAGAAATGTGCCAGTGGGCAGGGAGGCAGGCAGAATGGTGTGACTGTGGTGAAATAATGATTAAAATGGAATAGAGAAGCAGCCTGTGATGGTCAGAGCGACGTGGTTTCAGCCTCGGAGCGCCACAACACACGGCTGGAGTTTACTTTAGACATCGTCGCGTGAGCCGCTACAGGGAGACGGTAATGATGTGGGGAGGAGGGGACCGAGATGTGTCTGTCTTCACTGTATAAAGACTGAAGACAATGCAATGTGTGTTTAGTCCTACAAGACAGGAATTTAGAGCTATCAGATCAAAGTTTATCTAAAGAAATGTGGACAAAAAGATTCATCTATATTTGTATATATCATCTATTATCATCTATCTATATATACCAGCTATTATATCATATATATAGCTTAACATTTTGATATGATTGAAGAAAGCTGTGGGGGGAAAAAAAAGATACAATGACGTCCTAGTTTAGTCCTGTTTTGGTCCTGTTTTGGTCCTGTTTTGGTCCTGTTTTTGCCCTCTATTAAAACTGATTTAGACCTGGTTTAGTTCTGGTTTAGTTCTGGTTTAGTTCTGGTTTAGTTCTGTTTGAGACCTGAATTAGAGCAGGCTTAGTCCCGGAGACATCACTTTGGGTTTAATCCTACTTTAAGATAATTGTATTCATTAAACGATGTTACATTTAAAGTCTATTCTGAGGTGGTACTTGCTGTGGACAGGTCGAGATGCACTTAACGTAATATAGTTTATATGATTTTGGTGACATTTTTCAGGGTGTACCCCAACAAAGGCCCATAGTTGCTGGGATAGGTAACAGAGAAAAAATCTTGCTATTATATCATCTTAACATTTTGATATGTTTGATATATAAGCTGTGGCATAAAAAAAGTATATACAATGATACAACCCTATGCTTTCTGTGCAGTGTGAGGATATAATGTTAAAAATGCAGGTATTCAAATCTATTAGGGTAATACAGTGACTGAGGCCCATCCTGGTGCCGTGGATGTGTAGAAGATTTTGTATTATTGTTCCGTGTTGATAGTGTGTTTATGTAGCTGTATCTAGGGGTGGCAAAGGTAAAATTATAATATCACACTGGCATTGTTACAGTAAAAATGACGGTGAAGGGCAGAGCATAAATAACACTGTACCACGATTCAATTAGCCGACATCATAACTTTACATCACAATTCGATCACTATATTGCCCACTCCTAGTTGTATCTCACCTTACTGGGAACATTGTGTGTAGTCATGTGTGTATTGTATGTTTTGTGTGTATTGTGTCATATTTTGTGGAGTTATGTCTCACCACATCGCTGGGCAGGTTGTGCAGGTCATCAAAGGGGCTCTCCAGGGCATTAGTGTCCACGTTGAGTATCACCACATCCTCCAGAGACCGGCTGCGCACTCTCTGAACAAAACAATGACCAACAGTATAACCATATAACAATACTGACACTGGCTTTGGAAATTAAGCCAAAATATCCACAAAAATGTATTAGAAGTAAAAGAGCTCAACGACTGATCTGTTTCCATCCCTAACAGACATGCTCATTGTCTGAATTAGGGCTCTAAATCAATAGTTAGTCGACTAAAGTCAGCCCCAGCAAAACAATGTATCGACAAAAACACTATTGCGAAGAGAAGTGAAGACAACTGATTTGGTAACACCCACTTTATTTACGGAGTGAAAGCAACTAATCGATGAATACAATTTTAGTCGACTAAGACCTCACGACGATTACTCGACTAAGACCTCACGACGATTAGTCGACTAAGACCTCACGACGATTAGTCGACTAAGACCTCACGACGATTAGTCGACTAAGACCTCACCGACGATTAGTCGACTAAGACCTCACCGACGATTAGTCGAATAAGACCTCACAACGATTAGTCGACTAAGACCTCATGACGATTAGTCGACTAAGACCTCACCGACGATTAGTCGAATAAGACCTCACGACGATTAGTCGAATAAGACCTCACGACAATTAGTCGACTAAGACCTCACGACGATTACTCGACTAAGACCTCACGACGATTAGTCGAATAAGACCTCACCGACGATTAGTCGACTAAGACCTCACCGACGATTAGTCGACTAAGACCTCACCGACGATTAGTCGACTAAGA
>JAVQKC010206275.1:0-15546 GCA_036025475.1 Philypnodon macrostomus | reverse complement strand
AAAAATAAAAAATTGGGAGCTCTATTTGTTGTGCGGATCCTACTTTTTTGTATTTCAATATGTACTCAACCTCAACATGTCTCAAAAGTCAAATTAATATAGGCATGAAGAATATACAGACAAAAAGTGAATATGAGAAGTATTTTTTTTTAATCAATGTGTTGTTGGTGTTGGTTGGATATAGATTTCAAAAGATGTAGTATATTATATATACTCTGAAAACTGAAAAGATCCAAACTAAATAATGTGTTAATTTCTCCATTTGTGACCTTTTATGAGAGAGACTGTTAGTAACAGTAAGCTATAAATTGCAGATTAAATTGACTTCTGTACAAAAGAAAAATCCTGGACACACCAAAAGCATTTTCTCCTTTGTGCCAATTACTGATGTTTCCTGACTCCAATGATGCTAAAAACGTCATTTTAATATATTCTGTGCATATTTTGGGAGTGTATAACATTCTTAGTTAATATTATAGGACCACCACCAGACTGTGTCTTGAGATCCATGTTAATTTAATGGCAGGATGTTTTTCTGTTAAGCTCTCATGTGTTAGGGGAAACTCCCAGGGTCCACTGAGCAGCTCTGCACACGCGCTCACATGCAATAAAGCGGCATATACTCACACCATAATCTATAATTCAGATCCCTTCACGTCATCATCATCCTTGGCCTGGTCTTAAGCCAGCTAGGATATAAGCTACTGTCAGACAGACTGCTCAGCCTGTGTGCACAATATATTAGATTCACTCCTTGACCTAATGAGGAAATACTAGTCATCTTCATCGTCAAATAAGAATGTTATTCATTATGCCGTTGGTACAAAGCAACATCATAATGTGTTTAGGGCTACGTAAAAATAACTTGACATGAAATAACTTGACAAGCACTACATTATTTTGGGCAATGTCATTCTGCTTCTAATTTAAAATGAGAATATAACAGAGTAATCATTAAGGCCTATATTTAGGTTAGAATTTGAATTGACTGTCTGAGTACACATCAGATTAGCTTTGACAAAAGACAGGCCAAGTTGCATATATACAACAGTAACCTTGTTTTAGAAGTTCCCCTACATGACTATGACATAGTATTAGTCTTATAAATCAATTCAACATGATTAAAGTAAGGACGTAAGACAGGAAGGCGAGTCTCGCCAGGAACCTACACAGAAACTTTACTGTACTCATATCAAATTGCGGTCCAGTATTTTTAGTCTTTTCTATATTACATCCAGCAAGGAGGTAATGTTTTTGGTGGCATTTCAGTAGAGTCCGTTTGTTCGCCTGTCTGTTAGCAACGGATTTGGATGAAATTTTGGGAGTGTCCCGGATCACCGTCTGGATGCAGGATTTTTTTCAAAGAATGGTACTTGTATTAGATGCAAAAAGAAATACTAAACTGATTTGGATTACATTTTCAGGAATGACGCAAGGAATAATTTATTAAATTTTGGGAGTGATCCGGATCGATCAAACTGCATGTCAATACAACACACAGCCAACAGGGGCCCCACCCTTCTCAAAGAAAGTGAACAGACCAGTGCAGCAGTCATTTGCAAATATGTGCTGGTGTATAACATTTTTTGAGACAATGTCCTGTGCCAGACGACTATGTTTTATTATTCACTTCAGCTTCCTATCCGCACACAATGAAACAGAGACTGTTCTAAATCAATAATATCAGGAAATAATCAATTATTGGTTGTTATTGTTCTACAACAATGGGCTGAGCTGTTTTCCTCGCCTTTATAACAAGAGAGTCGCTTTGGTGCATTGGCAAATGGAGATCAGAGGACAGCCTCACAACTAGCTAGCTGTGGCTAACTGCATTTGAACGCCGGTTACCTCCAACTGTGAAGGGCAGCGAATGATGCCAGGTGGTGGGTGTCAGATGATGAGTGAGAAATTAAAGAAGACTTTGGACTTTTTGTCTGCAGAAGTCACCAAAATTTCCAACCAGCAGAAACAGATACTTGAGCTAATGGATGAAATGAAGATGCTCAAAAAACTAAACGCGGAGAAAAATGAGAGGATGGCTGCCTTGGAGGGTCACGGAGAAGAGCTGGAGCAATACTCCCGATGTTATCATAAGCGCGCTACAGATCAGGCCCCGGTCCTACACACAGGACATTGAAACTATCGGCGGCGGAGAATGGAGGAGAGCTTACTGAAGATGACACGGAGTCATTGGAGCGGCAGGTGATAAGTTTCTAAATCAGCAAAGGCATCTCAATCAACAGTGCAGACATCGAAGCATGTCACCTTATCAGCCAGAAGAAAAACAACAACAAACCAACCATAATAATCTGCTTTGGCAACAGAAGAAAACAAAACAATGGCCTGTTCAAGCAGGGAAGGAAGCTGAAGGGATCCGATGCCTACATGAACGAGCACCTCACAAAGAAAAATGCGGATATAGCCAAAAAAGCTAGATTTCCCAGGAAACGAAAAAAATACAATCAACATGGAAGGCATCAGCATAAAATGACTGATGAATTCATGGAAACCATGTTCAGTGTGAGTTTATATCCACTTATCACTAAGCCCAGCAGAATAAATCCACTGTTATTGACATATTTACTAATTATATCTGATATACTGATAAATGATATCACAAACCACTTGGCCGTCTTTGCAATTTATGACTGCCTCTGTGGGCAAGACTGAGAAACATGGAATTACATTACATTACAGATTAAGAACACAAAAACATTTATGCTAATGATAAAGCATATGATTACTTCTTAAATGTATATAAAACAATATATGACAAAAACTGTCCATTAATACAGAATACAAGAAAACATAAAACCACAGATAAGCCATGGACCACAAAGGGACTGCATAATGACTGAAAAAAATATATATAAAACCTTTAAAATAAAAAAATATCGAACAAAAGAGGCTGATCAAAGATATAAGAATGGTTTTAATAAGGTCATGTAAAAGAGAGTATAATGCTACAGCTTTGGAGAAAAAAAGGTATATGGAAACTGATAGAATTGAATAGTATTATTAGCAATACAACTGTGAAGAAGACTTATTCTGACTTATTCTGTTTTATTGATGGCAGTTCAATCATTAAGTAATATGCATAATGTGGTTAATGGGTTTAACAAGTTCATTGTAAATGTCAGTCGGTCCACATTTGGCATTTTAAAATTGGGGAAGTGGCTGGCATTAAAAGAAATACAAACTCAATCTTCCTCAGTCCTGTAGAACGAAAAGAAATTATAAAAAATAATACATCAACAGATTATAATAAAAATGACATGACAATAATTAGGAGTCATCAACAGTTGTAAACCCATTAACCTTCATCATTCATTTACAACTGGCACTTTCCTACAAAAAATTAAAACGCAAAAGTCATCCTGCTTTATAAATCAGGGGATAGTAAACGTTTTACTAATTATTTGCCTGTATTGTGTAATTTGTTGTCTGATAGTCAGTCAAGATCAACATCAATGGCATTAATGGATTTAACTGATCACAAATGAAATGGATAAAAATAAATATGTTGTAGGGGTCTTTATGGACTTGAAAAAGGCATTTGTTTTAACAGACCATAATATCTTACTATAAGATATGGAATTAGAGTTACATAGAAAACAGAAAGCATTTTGTGCAAATAGACTATATAGATATAGATTATAAATCCACATATCTTCACATAACTAATATAAATGATTTATGTTTGGTATGAAAACATGTTTCATTGTTTTGTTCGCGGATGACGCCAATGTTTTGTTTGTTTAGGGGAAAAACAAACACGGACCAACGTGATTCCATAATATCGTTGTTTCGCCGTTATAATAACCAACTGCATTTGGCTAGTCGGCTAGTGGTAATCAAGCCTTTGTATGTACAAATGAAAAGGATTATTTTTCTTCCATGTATTGATCAAATTATTTGTGTATTGCTGAAAACTAGAGAATTTTGTAAATACGCAGCTCAACATCTGACTGGTTAAGAGGAGAATTAAACATTAAAAAACTGTGTATCCGTACAACAAAGAAAAGCTTGTGCATTTCAGTATGTGGTGTAGATCTGTGGAATATTAAGTGAGAAACTGAAGAAAGGTGCAAATATAAACCAATTCAAGAAAGTCTATTTATTCTTGTAATTATAAAGAAAATGTTACTTTATGCACTAATGCAATGTGTGTGATAGGAAGTCTATTGTTTTGATTCCTTTTGGAGGAAATTTTATTTAAAGTGATGAAATGACATTAACAATGTATTAAGATGATCCATGGTTTATTAGTAATAGATTATATGTATTAAGAAAATGTATTAAAAAGAGGGTAGGAAAACATACGCTTTATGAATGTCCTACTCTTTTTCAAACAGTTCTTTTGTTTTCTGGATTTTATTAATTGTTTTAAAACTCAAGCTATTAGTGTTTTGATTAGCTTTTATTGAATTGAGGTCATTAATAGAACCAAAGAACGAAAGTCACTGTCCTTTGTCCTCACTCCAGAGTGGTGTCCAGTCCCACGGCAGGTTCTATTTACACCTGTTTTAAGATAGTGTATAGTGAGAATGAGTGACACCGAATGCTTTCTAGTTATTGCCTTAATCTTTGCTGCAAACGTACTTCCTGCTCGATCATGCTTGTTTGTGCTAGTTCCTCAAAACGGTCTCTGTGGCTCAACGTCTAAAACAAAGAGGGTGGTTAGCTCTTAAAACTCCCATCTCACGTTTGCATTAAGGCCTATACTGAAAGGAATTTACCATAATAGAAATACAACAAATATTATCAATACTATTCAAATTAATTACAATATGAGAAGAACATTTTTGCATTTGGTGGCTTGCCCTCTCCGGGTTGGTGGAGAAGTCCTGCCTCAAGTGGAGGAGTTCAAGTATCTTGGGGTCTTGTTCAGGGTGAAGAACGTTTACCGGTCGATCTACGTTCCTACTCTCACCTATGGTCATGAGCTTTGTGTAATGACCAAAAGGACAAGATACAAGCGGCCGAAATGAGTTTCCTCCGCAGGGTGGCCGGGCGCACCCTTAGAGAGGGTGAGAAGCTCGGTCACTCGGGAGGAGCTCAGAGTAGAACCGCTGCTCCTTCACATTGAGAGGAGGCCAGCTGAGGTGGCTCGGGCATCTGTTTCGGATGCACCCTGGACGCCTCCCTTGGGAGGAGACCCCGGGGAAGACCTAGGACACGCTGGAGGGATTATATCTCTCAGCTGGCCTGGGAACACCTTGGAGGAAGTGTCTGGGGAGAGGAAGTCTGGGCATCTCTGCTTAGACTGCTGCCTCCGTGACCTGGCCCCGGATAAGCGAAAGAAGATGGATGGAAAACATTTGATATTCAACAACCATGTTAAATATTGTGATTTAAAACGTAAGTAAGAAAATTATATATATATATATATATATATTTAGTCACAACATATCATGGCTCTAACAGGGAAAAATATTTTAACATTATAGAATCTATGTCAGATTACAGACCATGGCGTTATTGCAAACTATTTATTTTATATTATTTTGCAAAATGGATATTGCATTTGTATATATGTATATGACCACAACTTGATTCTTACATTATATTTGTGTGATAGCACAACAACTAAACTCTCTATACTCACTCACCTGCACTAACAGTTTGTGCTATGGAAACGTCATGGGACAAGACATGAATTTCTACAGCCTTTTGGGATTTCTCTGCATGGAAAATAACTGTGAAATCTCAGAAGGGCAATGGGCTGTTGCAAATAAAGCTTTGGCTATCACCTGTCTTGATATAAGAGTTCATCTTAGGAAGAGCACTGGACAAAAAAGAGCTTCTTTAACCGCAGTAATCCAGTGACTGCTGTGAGCTGTAAGATTTATGACAAAAATAAACTTGAGGTTCAGATATCTGAGAAAGTAGACAGCATTAGCAAAAGAAGAATTATTTGCTTGACTACCAATAGCTTTTACTTGTTTATATTGTCATGACATCCAAGCCACCCACAATTTCCCCTCATCGACCCACAAACTACAGTGTACCAGGTTCGCTGATCTCCCCTCTGTGTTGCATAATTAAAGTGGGGCCAACAAAAGCAGACTCATGTCCCAGGATTATATTACAGTGTGTTTGAGGACGACTATTGTCTGAATTTACAACTAGGTAATAATGCATATCGATCAGTACAACAATGTTTTGACCGTTTACTTAGGTGTCATGTGTCGAGCTAATTGAATGTACAGCTAACAGCTGTCGGCATTTGAAAATACTGTTGTCTGGGCCTTACTTACAATTAATATAAATTGTACATGGGCTATTGTGCTCATCAGTACTTAAAGTAAAGTGAAATAAATACATTTATAGTTAAGTTTAAGTAAATAAAGATATATATATATATATATAAGATATAAATATGATGTACAGACAGACTAATATTTTCAGAATTGACATTTCACTGATATTTACATCATCCAAGATTTCTTAAATGGAACAGGGACACCTTGAACAGGAGAGTTCTTTAGACTGGGCCAAGAAATATATTGGAAAATCAATCTTGACTGCTGATCAAAGCAGCATCTATTCAAGAAGCCATGCCCAATTTATCAGATTTGGACTTATTTAAACAACTGCAAAGTCACTGTCTGACCTTCATCAAACCAGTCAATGTATAATGTGGAGGAGTAGAAGTTGACTAACTTTCAATTGAGTTGCCTTTTTAGTAATGGCAGGGCTATAAGCGAGGTATGACGACTTATAACTTGAAATATTTAAATTCTAATGAGCAAAAACCAAAAAACAGTACCAATGAGAACTTCTGTGAAGCTGGACCAAACTGTGAAGATGTCTGTGACGCATTACATCATCAAAGTCAGCACGAGCCCCCGTCTAAATGATCATCCTATCAATGATTATGGCTGGGACTTGTATTTGGGGAAAAGCAGTCGTCTCTTCTTCTACACGTCTGTGGATAACCATTAGCAGCGTGCTAAGTGGCTAGGACTCGGAGGTCGTGTCTGACTCCTTGGTGATTCACTCAGGATGCAAATACACACGGAGGAGATGCTGCCACAGCGGACAAACAGCGGAACCGTAACTCAACACTGTCATGAAATGTTCCCCTTTTATTCGATCAGCAATAATGGCACCCGGGAGGTCAAATCTAAAAGTAGAAAATGTGAATTCCTTACCACAAATACGGTGTGATGACCATGTCTTTACAGTTCTTGGCGCAGGAAACAATTCAGGGGGTCTCCCTTGACTGGGCACAGACTCCGCAGCCCTAGCACACACACATGACTTATATGAAGGTCCGCAACGCAGATATAGTTTTCAGACAAATACACATCTGCCACGCACTGGGAACGGGACGCCAGGAAAGTCCAAAAGTGCTGTGGTTGCCTGTTTCCTTGAATGCGGGTTGTGATGCTCAGCTCAGCTCAACTGCACTCCCCGCTCGCTCCTCCCTGCAGCAAGACGGGCTCCGAGAGGGAACTAAACTCCGGCATGGATCACAGGAGGACGGGCGAGGGAGGCTCACAAAACACGGAACTGGAGTACACCGACCTCGGAACGGAAAACAGCCTAAACCAGGCACAGGTACAGTACGTGTTTGTTACATTTTCTTGAAATTCAGTTGGAATTGAAATGGGAGAAGTTCAATTTGATTTGAATCATATTTACAAGTATTTTCATGTAAACGACAATAATGTATGTATGAAAGTGTTCTTCTATCTACCGTTGTGTTGGATTACACTGCAGTACTGTATTTATGTGGACTTTATAAAGAAGGAAAAAAACTGATTACTTCATTAGGGTTCACATCCTTGTCAGTTGGCAGTTTCGTTCACGAGTGTCGTAATCGGTCGTGATTAAAGAGTCAGCTGACTCGGTGACGTAGCGGTTGACGTAACTTTGCGGAAAGGCAGCACGTTTGCCGTTCACCGGCACGAGGACAAGAGCAGAGAGAAGAGACTTTTTAAGTTTAAGAGCACGCATTTGATCGGTAAGAAGGTTTCTGTCATTGAGCTCTCACTTATGCGTCTTTTATTTGTGTTTATGGCCGACTCCACATGATTGTTTCCCGCTAATTTGCCAACTTTACTTTCCGTGTCTCTCTGGTGGCTATGACCTCTACTCAAGATGTGTCCCAGTGTAAAGTTATCGATACGTTTGCAGAACTCTGGCTTGTTTTTAAGTGACATTTTGGCCGTAAACCTTGTATTATCATAATAATTGCGGTGTATGTATAGTTAATGTAACTGTAATATTGAAATTGGCTAGAGTATCGTAATCCTTTAGCATTAGCACATTTACTAGCATTCGGGTAACTGTTCTGTTACTTTAGGATTTGTATGGATTTCGCAATACTAACTTGACATAACCTAAATATCAATTGTACTCGTGTATTTATAGCATAGAAAATGCCTGGAGATATTAACAAAGGGAAGAAGGCCTTCGTCCAGAAGTGTGCCCAGTGCCATACTGTTGAGGAGAACGGAAAACATAAGGTTGGGCCAAACCTTTGGGGGTTGTTTGGACGTAAAACAGGCCAGGCAGAGGGCTTCTCTTACACCGACGCAAACAAGAGCAAAGGTAAGTGTCACTCTTAAATGTATGGCATGGCATGTGTACATAATTATTAATTTTTGATCCCTTTATTCCAGGCATCGTTTGGGATGATGACACCCTGAATATTTATTTAGAAAATCCTAAGAAGTACATTCCGGGCACAAAGATGATCTTTGCTGGCATCAAAAAGAAGAATGAGCGTGTTGATCTTATAGCATATCTGAAATCTGCAACATCATAAAGAACTCTTCATCAAGAACAATTTATCTAATGTGCATGTTGGTTCATCTGTCTTCGACACCATACATAAATGACAACCAGCGTCGTGGCATCTGGGCTAGATCCATGTTTCACAGCTCTACCTCAATTTCTACAATACTTTACCCTCTGTCTTAACTTTTTATAACTTAAATTATTTAACTATACATTTTTCTTCAGACTTCATTAATGACCTTGCGCCCAAACTCGCCAATACAAGCATCTGTGCGATCTGATTAAACTGTAGTCGATGAGAGCTGTGAATAATGACTGTAGTATTCTAGTATTTAGCCTGTTACTGGTCTGTCCCATCTGTTTTATAACTGTGCCCTTTTTCAATTGGGGCATTTTCTTGTAAATGTCATTATTGAAAATTAATAAATCAAGACTCTAAACTGAACGTCTACTTTTGTTATGATACGAGGCCATATGTGGAATACTATGTTGGCATGCTGTGCTAAAAGTAGTAGGCTTTTTGTATGACAGCATAGCAACTTTACAGACATGATGTATGAAATCTCTGGTACTTTCAAGTAACCAAAATAAATCCAAAAGAGAAACTAGTTGGGCAAAGACAGTTAAAACAGATTAAAAATGTACTGCCCTCCAAAATGTGGAGTGCAGCGCCATCTGCTGGACACATGACAAAACTGCACAATGGTGACTTTGTTGTATTGAATGAAGGGATTTCTAATGTCACTCTATGCTGTCATTACAACAAACTAACTAGAAATGAACTAACATCATTTTGCCTCGTAAAGAGAGTGCGCACTTCCATTCCTGTCATCAGCAGCATAATATAATAGTCTTATCTAATTGCAAATTGTAATTGAAATGTAACACATAAAACTAATAAATAAAAAATGTTCCCCAATATACCTACATAGAATTTAAAATGCTAGTCAACCACAATGGCGTAAAAAACGAATAAATCATGTTTGAGTTGTAACATGTAGACTATGTACCATTTGATGCCATAAAGATGATTAGCAGCGCCAGTGTAATTGCATTTCTGGAGCTCGCTTTAAGAAGTAATGCGGTTCAGATAGCCATAAGGCTGGCTACTGAAACAATCCTGAGATCCTGTGCGTGACGAAGCGAGCGTCAGCGGGACCGAGCCAACCACAACCAGCGTCAGTTGCGCACAAGAAGACCTACTCAACAGTGGTGATCGCTAGTGCCTCTGTGATTCCCAATGTGACGGTCAACTGGAAACTAAAAATGTCACGCTGCAAGTGCTGGTGCGCAAAGGGAGTCTCCATGCTCCTGACGGAATGGGAACTGGGATTGTTGCGAGAGCTTCAGAGGGATCCCCCGCGTAATCGCAGCCTAAAAGTTTTGCTCTCCGTGTAGAAGAACATTTACCAAACAGTAAAGGATCATAGATGACATTTCTTTGCTCGACTTCATGGATTTGGTTCACTGAGGACCATCTGAAGAAGAGCCATGGCAGTGTCAAAAATGCTCTTCTCTGATGTGGAAAGTTTTCTGGACTCACATCCCGAGTTATTCGAGGACTATCTGAACAGAAAAGGGAATTATAGCATGGTGGAGAAATGGCTCAAGAATCACCAGGCGACCAAAAGTACCCCAGCGGCTGCAGCTCCTAGCGAGCCCCGAGAAGAGAAGAGCAACCCGGGTAAGGATAGCTGGGCGAGTAAATGTGACGGGCTGCAGAGGAGAGCCTCGCAGAAGGAGCTCCGCAAAACTTTTGCGAGGTCAAAGGCTATTAATGTGAACAGAACATATGACGAATATGTCAGTTCTAGGGCACAGGAGCCGCTGACGAGCATGAGGAGGAGAGCTCTGCTGAGAAAAGCCAGCTCTCTGCCCCCGACCACTGCGCACATCCTGAGCGCGCTGCTGGAGTCCAGAGTGAACATCCCCCAGTACCCGTCCACCGCCGTGGATTTTAAATATTACCTCAAAGAACACAACGAAAGAGAGTTTTTTCTAGAACTGGTAAAAGACATTTCAAACGATTTGGATTTAACGAGTCTGAGCTACAAAGTCCTCGTGTTTGTTTGTATCATGGTCGACGCAGACCGGTGCTCCTTGTTTTTAGTGGAGGGCACGGGAAACAAGAAGACATTAATGTCCAAATTCTTTGACGTGCACGCGGGCACCACGGTGTTGCCCTCAATGAATTCTGACGAAGTTCAAGTGCCCTGGGGGAAAGGCATCATTGGATATGTGGCTGAACACGGGGAGACAGTGAACATTCCTGACGCTTATCAGGTGCCTACTTCAGTGCGTGCAAGCGTGCGTGCATTTTGCATGAGTCACAGGCAAATAGGCAGATAGGAGGAGATCAAAGAGTCACTTTTACACAGTTTATGGTTCATTAATGAAAATGTACAATCACCAGTTTAAACATCCGCTGTAGCAGTATGGAAGTTTTCATAAACCGTTCAACTCTTGCAGATAGTAGACATATGCATTTTCTTTATTGTATCACACTCTTAGTGCACAATCCTTTCCATGAGCTCACAGATTTGGGATAACGTGAACACAAGATTCATGCTACACTCTGCAGGAAGTGTTACCCATTCTTTGTGGCAGATCTGGGTCAGTGCATTGGCCCTCCATGCACAAACCTGATGGTGATTAGCCACTAGGTCTACTATGTTTATTCTTCTTGCTCAGACTCACATATTCCTTGAGATTATTGCCCACATGAATAATCCAGTTGTTCCCTGACTGACTAACACATAGGCTCTGTTTCTAAATGCCCCTATTATATTTTCCTTTCTGCAGAAATCCAACATGGCACACTGATTCTCAAGGTTCATTTATTTTAGCTTGTGCCTCATCAGTGTTGCTTTTTGACCCTTATGTGTCAGTTCACTCAAATATAAAATGTTGCCTCATTCACATATTACACAATCTGCAAGGGCAATTTTATATCTATCTACACATTACTAAACCATAAAAAAGTCATTATTTTCCCTTACAATAGGCTATATGAAAAAGCTAAACTACACAGGCTTACAGATTCCGTTTTTATGTTGTCTGTATTTGGACTGCAGGATCGTCGATTTAGTGATGAAATTGACAAGCTGACGGGCTACAAAACCAAGTCACTATTGTGCATGCCCATTCGCAACAGTGACGGAGAGATCATCGGAGTAGCTCAGGCCATCAACAAGACCTCAAGTGGAGAACTCTTCACTGAAGACGACGAGAAGGTAATTTCTAATTCATCCACACAGCTCAATTGTGTTTTGAGCATTATAGATTTTGGCGCTGGACTTGTTTAAGGCCACAAAAAGTTTAACGGTAAAAACAAAATGACATTTAGTGGAAGCTCCACTGGTGTAACTACACTCTCATCTGAATGACACATTTATTGCCATTATGTTCCATGTGCTGACTTTTGACACATAATAAGTAACTGTATGAAGATCCTTAAAGTACTGTTTAAAATGATGTTGTTGGCTTGATCTTGTACGTGTACTTGTTGGGCCATCAGCATTTGATTCTGAACCAGTCCAAAGGTTTTTCACATAGTGTATGAGCTGGCACATTACAACTCGTGAAACCTGTTAGCTGCTTTTATCACGTCTGGTTTGTGTGAATTTCACAAAAATATGCTATTTGAGGAGCTTCGGAGTGGGTGGGTTTATTTTTCTTTGGGCAGTTTGACAAAAGAATGAAACAATAGTTTTTGTTAGTGACAATGTCAATGCCAATGATTAAGGAACACAACCTCTCATTGTGAGTACAGTAGCTCAACAAACCACCAGCACCAACAGGGTCCTGTTTATGTGCAGATCAAGCAAATAAACATCTTAAAGCTTCATCAGGAACCGGCTGGACTGTTACTACGCCATTTTAAAGAATGGTCCCGTGGCTAATAGACAGAGCTAGTAAATCAAATGATCTTTAACAGGATTATAATAGTTTGTATTGTGTAAGTGCATTGGCTTTAGTAAACATGGAAATGATCTGAACATGTTGGGGTTGTCTTTTTGTAGAATATGTTGTCATATAATATTTCTCCTCTGTCAGTGACGTGCTGTGGGTCTATCATTGAAGTCATGCCCTGAAGGAAATGCAAACTGGATATGATTTGACATGACGTTTATCGGATTATTGGACATGTATCAAAACACTTCATTGCCCTAAGTATTGTTTGGAAAGATGCAGAAGATAAATTCGTTTTTCTGCACATTTTCAGCACGTTTCACATTGCATTAATGTCACACTAATGCTCAGGATGGCTACAGCTGAATTAGTAATGAAATGCAATGTTAGCATCAGAGAACACAGTAAGCTCCCTGCACTGCACAGCTGCAGCTCTGCTTTTATGGAAGTCCTTGGCATAAGAAAATGTATCATGCGTTTCAAACCATTCAACCATATTGCAATAGTAAGATAAGGAATCCTTTATTTGTCATAAACGTTATTCGCTGGAGATAATAGTTTACTTTTATTAAAAAAAACTGAGCCTGCTCAATCCTTAGTGGAACCTTATAGGATCCTTAAACACATTATGTTGCTGCCATTAAACCCACACTGCCTTAATTATGTTGTGTTGATATCCTGCAGGATTGCAGTCCTTTGGGAAGCTTATAATGGTTCAACCCATGTATAATTGCATTGTCTCATTATCTTCTGTCGAGAAATATAGCTATTGACTTAATTTAACTGTACAAGCTCACCTCATCATGCAGTCTTTGCATCCTGCATCAATATCTTGATTTAGCTTGCCTTTATGTTACGTCGCTATTGGTCCTTTGTACATAAATTATTCAGAGGTACATACTGTCACTGTTTTTCTTTTTAGATTCTCAACAATAATAGAATATGTATATTGCATTATTGTCTAACTTATGTAGAATACTTGTTAGTTTGTTCCAAGTGTCCACATATGACAGATTTGTTGGCCTATAGCCACAATTACAGTTACACTACACTTAGTTCGTTTTGCACATACAACCACATACATCATTATGAAAAAGCCTTGTAATCGAACACTTTGGCTCCATCTAACTGCCGGCCCCTTGTCAAATCTGCCATGAGTCTGACTTTAAATAATGCATAGGTTCACCATAACTGGCTCACTTAATCCCAGAGCAGTTTTAGATGAATTAGCTCTGGGACCAACTGAGCGGTAGAATATTACTGTTTATCCTGTAACTGCAGTAGGACATCTTCTGCTGACATTGTTTGGTCTTCTGTTTGCTCCTGGCCTTTTCCATGAACCTCTTGTGTGTACACCAATGAATAATTTATATAAAACAATAACATGAGATCATCCTAGTCTCAAACACAGCACTAGTTCACTTACCAATCTTTATAACTTGGTCAGTAATGTGTTTTTACTGTTGCTTGCTGTTTAAGGTGTAACAGTAAAAGAGCCCTGCGTTTAGTGATGTTTTCTGCACCGTAGCCAAAGGTGGGTTGCTCTATAAAATAAAAAAAACAAAACAATCACTACTAAGTGTATTTGCAAAACTGCTGTGTGCTTTGCTGACACAAGCTAAGGAGATTTCATATAACAAATCTTGGCAAAGGGACTTCAAACTATGATGTCTATAGAATTTCACCAGAGGTATAAAGTTTGCAAGTCCTTTCTGCATTACCATTGGGTCTAACCTACATTCTGCCATACATACACATATATGTGCATTGGTCAGTCAGTATTGAGTAAATAGATGTTCAAGTGAATGAGTAGCTATTCACATGTGTCTCTAACTGTCAGAGTGTTCCTGGTATTCCATAGTTGCTGGAATTAGCCTTAGCCTGGCAGTTATTGAGCAGGCCATCAAACAACCAGAGAGGTTGCAGGTTCAAATCTTGCTCCAAAGCAAGTCAGTCTGCTGATATATTCTTGGGCAAGATATTTGACCCACCTTGTTTAACCGCTTGTGAATGCAAAAGTGTCAAGGGGTTGTATTGTGCCTTGATGCCCTACAGGAAAAAAGTGCAATACAAATGGCTATATACTTTAAATTCAGCCATTTAGCCTCATGGAATAAGACTCATAAATGCATGTATGTTACTAAAGAAGGTTGACAACTTTGTTACATGTCTTGGCTTTTTTGTTTTTGAGAAAAGAATCAGTGAGCATCTCTAGCCTTTGACACTGAGCTGTATTATTAGACCACTCTTTACCTCGGGCCAAAGGCAAAGCATCTTGTTTGTAATGCAACCTTGTGTAATGGCCTGCCTGACAGAATGTAATTAGAGAGCAGCTCTTTGCCTGGTCGGTTAGTTCCTCTACAGATCTATAGAGCAGATCCCCAAAGTCCAGCTTGTCAATGAATGTCCTCCTGCTGGGGCTATTGACGTCCACTGCCTTTCAGGAAAAGCATCACTGGAGAATTCCTCCGAACAGCTGAAATGGCACTACACACTCACAGCTTATTGCTTAGCCCTCTCATTCACTGAAAATTATCCCCCAATTATGTATATTGGTAGGAAAGATAATGTATTCATTAACAAGACAGGCTAATACTTCATATCACATTATGACTACAACTGTTTTTAATTTATTGTCTTAATCTGTACTTTGCATAATGCCAGACATGGTGAGAATGATTATATGAGGAAGACATGGCAGGGTTAGACGGCACATTGATGCACTGGAGTTATATGTTTATATGTGTGTGTATATATATATATATATATATATATACAGTGAAGAAAACAAGTATTTGAACACCTTGCTATTTTGCTATTTCTCCCACTTAGAAGTCATGGAGGGGTCTGAAATTTTCATCGTAGGTGCATGTCCACTGTGAG